>JBAIZL010000002.1:44406681-44541681 GCA_036971475.1 Prosapia bicincta
TTCCAACTTAAACAGCTTTATTTTAACCACTAGGCCATCATCTATAATTTTTAAATTTGAAATATAGAACAAATTATACTTTTTTTAAAACTTTTGTTTTAACTACATTATTCTAAATTATGCCAACCACTATCGATCTAACCATCTAAATTAGTATTAGCGAATTTTAAAACGTAAAATTGTAAGTATTTTCGTATTTTTAATTCTCTTTTAATTAATTAAACGAAAACAAAACTTTAAATTTTAATGGCGTTGCATTTTTTAAAACTTTAAATTTTGCTATATTGCGGTTCTGATAAATTATCAAATTTTAAAATCAAGTAAAAAAAATTAGCACATTTTGGAGAATTTAAAGAAAAGGAAAATTTACCAATTAAACTTCTACAGAAGTTGAAGGTGATATATATATATATAATTATATTATTATTTTTATTATATAATTATATATATATATATATATATATATATATATATATATATATATATATATATAATTATAGACATCTGAAAAACAAACAAAAAAGTACTTGTGTAAGGAAAGGTAATTGGAAAAGGTTTGGTAATTGGAAATGTCTCAACTGCAGTAGTCACACAAAAAAATGTAAAAAAAAAATCCGTTTTCAGTATTCTTACAAAAAAACAAAACAAATTTTTGTAGTAAAGGAGCATTGTTAGGATGACTTGAAATTTCCCTTAAAAAAGTTTTACGTTTTCAATATTGGCACAAAGAACTAAAAAAACAAAACAAAAATTTGTGTAGTAAAGAGGTTTTACTAGGCTAACTGGAAATTTTCCCTCTTGTAGTACGAAAAAAATAGACATTCAGGATCTTACCATAAGACCATATGTTAGCAGTATTATCTTCAATGGAACAATGGTTACATTTAGAGTTATGCTGTTCTTCAGATTCCTGTATTGTTATTTTATTGCTTGTAAAGACGTAAAATTGTTATAAAACTAACAAGAAATGTTTGTAATTAACTGTATCAGTAAGTGCCATATAAAGATTCCCACGAAAACAGGAAAATATCCCTTTGTATTTAAACAGAGTCAATAACAGGAAAACCTTTACTCACAGGAATCGCACAAAATCAAAGCAAAACTAGTTTGTAATGAAGCAGTGACTACAAAGTAGAGAGTTGCCGCTTCAAGTAGTTGCATAGAAAGGAAAACAATGAGAATGATAAATACAAAATCAACAGTTACAAATAAATTATTTGCAATAAAGCAGCTGTGTTAGGCCATAACTGAAAAAACGTCATCGATAATTGCACACACAAACACTAAGTTTCAAGCTTTGCCTTTAATGTTCATACAAAAAGCAAAACAGAAAAGAGGGAAAACATCGTTTGTAACGCAATAGCAGTTGTAGGTAATGTAATTGGAAAGGTTTCGCCGACAGTCGCACAGGCTCTGGCGTTCTAGCGTGGAGTTGTATAAAATTGAGAAGAATAGGTGAAACGTCACAGCCTACTTCCGCTGTGATGCAACTCTGGCCTTATCAACCAGAATGGTCCAATGATAATTTTGAACGCAAGCCAGAACTAAATAAACAATGGCTTGTGACTCACACTTTCCTGTGCCGAATAACGGAAACTACACCATATTTACGGATTTGGAAACGTAGAAGGATAAAATCTTTTCCGGCGGCGCGGTGGTTAGAAACACAGCATTAGTAAATAGGACCTGATTTAACCCTAGAACTGGTGATTAGAAAATCTCAACTTCTAAGGGCTATTTCACTGTTTTGCAGAGAAATTAAACCAAAATCATAATAAATGTACTTTAAGCATTAAACATATTGTGTTTTATATATACTTTTCCCGTTATAAAGTGGAGAGCAAGTTAACGAAACAAAATGTTGACCAAGTGACTTATTTTTGAACAAAAAAAAGAAAAAAGTATTAGTTTTCGTAATTAAATAAATTTTTTATCACTTATAAACCGTAAGACGTAGATATAAATGTTCAATGTGAAATGTTGACTGATACACTGGGGTAAAAAAGTGACGATAAAACGAAAAATAAAAAAGTTATATGAAAAAACTTCAGCTATGTACAAGTATTGCCTTTTTGACGGTTTTTTAGAACAGTAAAAAAATCACAATAAATATAGTCTACCTTAGGAATAAGAGAAATTGAATTATATACAGTATATATATATATATATATATATATATATATATATATATATATATATATATATATATATATATATATATTAAATATGGTGAATGTTTTCTTGTAATATAGTTAATAAATTAAAAATATTTCATAAACAAGAATACTTTTAATGAATATATTTGTTCATGAATAAATATATTCATTAAAAGTATTCTTGTTTATGAAATATTTTTAATTTATTATATATATATATATATATATATATAAATATTAAATATATATAAATAAATATAAATATAACATAAATATAAATATATATAATAAATATAATAAATATAAATAAATATATCACCATATATTAAATATGGTGATATGTTTTCTTGTAATATAGTTAATAATTTTAAAATATTTCAAAAACAAGAATACTTTTAATACATTTATTATTCAAAGCTTTTCGCCGATAAAACAGTACCAACATCTTCAGGAAAAATAATTATCTAACAAAACTATAAATTATGTACAAGAATTTGTTACATAATTATTTTTTCTGAAGATGTTGGTATTGTTTTATCGGCGAAAAGCTTTGAATAATAAATGTATTAAAAGTATTCTTGTTTTTGAAATATTTTTAATTTATTATATATATATATATATATATATATATATATATATATATATACTGTATATATATGTAATATAATGTTTTATATTAAACTCTAAAATTTCAAAATATTACATTTTAGGAATATCTTAATAAATTTAATATAGGTTTTAGTCCTATGAAAAGAAAAAAAAGATGTAACTAGGTATGTATACTACAAAATTAAGAGACTGGCTTGTAAAAGGAATTTATTAACAGAATGCTTCGGCCAATCTGAAATCATTGGATGCAATTGCCATTCATTACATTACGATATTGGATTAATCAAGATAGAGTGGAGAGCGAGAGAAAATGGTTTTAGTCTTGTGTCAAAAAATGACATTATGCCGTATTTTTTCGAACTTTGTAGAATTCCAAAGGAATTTCCAACCTTAGGAAATGTAGAATTAAAGTTTTATAAAGTGTAATGAAGTTTAAATTGTTATTTATATAGAATGTTAAAGCAGTTGAAGTATAAAACAATCCATCATTGAAATAAAATTTGTTGATTTGCCCGATGGTTAGTAGCAGGCATAGAACACGGCACGGCAAGACATCCCCAGTCCCAGTGGCGTCAAGTGAACGGAAAGTGAATAGTGTGTAGTTTGTATGTTACATATTTCTTGAAAATGAACGCAGAAGAAGAAGTGACTATTATAGCGTTGTGAGACCTCGTCAAGTTTATGGATGATGGCCCCACAGAAGAATGAGGGTGCATACCATAAACAAAAAACGAAAGCAAATGTTTATTGCAGAATTAAGAACACACCAGGGATATTTTTTAATTACTGTCGTATGAAACCAATGACATTTTATTTAATTCTTGGGTTAATTACTCCAATAATCCACAAAAGGAATAGAAAAAAGCACGTGGCGAATGCGCATAACGATTTTTCTTATGGCTTTTGCCCGACGGACGAGGTAGTATAAAGGGCCGTGAGGCACTACCTTGCCGTGTCCGATGCAGTGTGCGGCACCTCCATTTAAACCAATACAAACCATGTCGCGCCGCGCCGTAGCCGGCCTGAAAAGTAGGTGTGGCAAACGTAGGGTTCTTCCCTTCTCCCAGATCTAGAGGCCCACTTGTCCCTTTCTTTATTTTATCTATACACAGTAGCGTAAACAAGGAAAGACTAAACCTCCCAAAATATAATTGTGAAATACATGTTATGAATAAATTCTTAAATATATTAGTCAGGAGTAAGACTAATCTGTTTGGAACGTATCTGAACACCGAAATATCGTATAACATTTAAATTTTCGTAATTATTAAAAAGTTGAATTAATACTCTTTGCGGAATCAATGAGATTGTTTCTAGACGCGCTTCAGGTAAAACGAAAATTCCCTTTTGGGAGTTGGACCTATAGATATACTGTATTTCCTTTAAGATTTATGTTCTGCCTTGTACTCCAGTCTAGCATATTTTTTGTTTTGTTTAAAACTATGGTCAGAACAGCAGATGTCTAGACAGTGTTTATGTGTGTGAAAGGTTTATGGTTATTTCGTGGTCAATTAACCCCTAACGGAACCTTTTGTTTCATACACGTCCGGCGACAGTCGAAAATGTTTTTGAAAAGACTTTATTCTTTGGGACAAACCTCTTCGTTTTTCGGGTATCTTTAAGGTTATTTTTGTTGCGGGCGAAGTTGGAATTTTTATGATTAGGTCTACCGCTCTCTTTCTAGTGGGCATCCTCATAGTGATCTTCAATATTTGGCTACTTTATTGTTGAGTTTTGATTTGACGCTTTAGTGATAGTACTTTTCGCCATTGCTCAGGTTGATTGCAGGAGTATTAGGTGAAAATGTGTGTAAGCCTACAGTGTGTACAAGTTACAGATATAAAAAGTACACCCGGTTGCACTCCCAAACACGGGAGCGCGGACCACGTAACCATCCACTTGGCCTTTCGAGATTCCTCGTATACTACCACTTCTTAAAATATGTTACATATTCAGAATGCTCTAAACATCAACAGCTTCTGCATCCGATATGTCTTCACATATTTCAAGATTGTTATCCAGATTGCTTTCATACGGAAGCAAATTTATCATCGAATTTATGTAATATTGACCGCCTCATGAAAGTCGGTGTTTTAACAGTACTCAACATGTTTGTAGGAAACATGTTTGACCCTCTATTTCCGTCTCGTATACTGCGATCTATCAAGGCCAAGTGTACGGTTACGTGGTCCGCACTACACGTTTGATCCAACTGTGTTACTGCTCTCTAAATGCGCTATAAAAGTGCACTCTTGAATCAAGAATTTATATGGAGTAATTAGAATTTAAAAACTTGCAATATTTTACGTTTCAAGAAAAAAATACTTCTGTATTAGAAATGTCTCCATAAATTCGTACCCGAATCGAATGTGTTAATGATAATAACGGAAGTTAGGAAAATAGATTCCAGTTTAAGGCTGCCAAATTTCACTTATAGTTTTATGTGCTAGAATAGCGAAAAACGTTGCTTCCATGTGTAGGATATTAAAAAATGTTCGGGATAGTTTCCAGGATCCCTCTTCTCTAGACATTCGTACTTCCCCCGTAGTAATGTAGTAATACGATACTGCTGCACCAGAATTCATCTCATTATCTCTTTTCGCTTCTTTTATTGAGATGCTAATACGTATACATCATATGTAGAACACTGCACGCGATATCAATAATTTTCCTCCATTTCTATATTTAATCCCCTATTTGAATACTAGTCTGTATTCTATTCGTTAACTTTAGTTATATTTATTGTGTTTTAGTTTTATAAACAGAAATGATTGACATTAAAGTTACCCCTTCAGAATGAGAGTATATAAGGGGACACTTCTCTCTGTCCAGATAACCTCCCTATTAACAGTACCAGAGGTCGATTCTCTTCGTCGCGTCGGGAAGAAAAGTTGAATTGTTTTCAATCGAACACAGGTAGATGTAAATATTATACAAATATTCACTACGGGTTAAATATTTACTTTCTGAATGACAACTGATTCTATATACGTTAACAAAAATGACTAGATAACGTATTTTATTTTATGTCTACATCAAATCTTAAATATAATGGATTTAGGTATCAGCATTATTCATGTATATTGTTGGAAATGTTGCAGATGCCACAAAACAGGTATGGCCCTTTTTAACCACCTTATTGTAATACCTGATAGCACGATTTCGGAACATACGCGGTGCTTTTATAAAAAATAACAAACACCCTCTAATCACATGTTTTTTCAATCTAAGTACGTTTCGGTTGCAAAGCAACCATCATCAGGAGCAAAAAACAAACTGATTGTAATCTAATATATAGCCTCTTCTCTTCCTTGTGAATTGTCCGAGAAGTTAGGACAAAGGAGAGTTTTATAAATTAGGTAACAATATTTCTAGTAAGTTAGTTTTTTTTTTGTTGTCTCTGAAGATGGTGCTATGCAACCGAAATGGACGTAAAGTTAATGAAAAATTGTTGTAGTTAGAGGGTTTTTAACAATGACATCTTACAGGTACAGATCTAGAATACCTAAATAAATTTCAAGATAAAATACCTATAATCTAGTGATAATAGCTTCACACAAGCCTAAATACATTTACTGCCGGCGAATATTTTGCCGGTATTTTAGTTCGCGTATATAGTTTGTGTAAAAATTAAATCGGTGAATGGAGTGCCGCTCAACTGAACAACGTATCCTGGCGACAAATCTAGACACTAGTGTTGGTCGTCTTGATTAAATGCAGTAAAGAACGTTTTGTTTTAACAAATTACTTTAATTATAATTTCTTTCAAGTCATTATATATTGATAACATTTAACGAAACTATTATATTTTAAATGTATTTATAAATGTTATCAGGACATTGTGAACCTATATTAGGTTTCCACTGACAACTCCTGTCAACGTAGACTTTACCCAGTATGCAGTAAAAATACGCGAACACTTGTTAATAATTGGGATCATCAACAGCATTCCATTGCTGATAAGTAAGCCTTCTTAACAGTGTTATCACCAACATCATTGTAGATGAGAATGTACATACGGCAGCGTTTAGAAATACGAATGTGCAGCCGGTGTTGTGAAAGAATTTCGCATCATTTTATCAATGCGTAAACTGCCACGAATTGTGGAACGTGGCTGGAAAAATATTAATGGCTATGAATTTTAATAAAAACTAATGGTAGAAATATTATGGGGTTTTGCTTTATAAACTGTGATGAAAATTTGGCTGTGTTTAAATTGAACAAAATGGATGTATCATATGCCATAATATTCGTCTCAGGAAGCCAGAAGGTTTTAAGTAGGGTAAAATGAGATGCCATAATATTCGTCTCAGGAAGCCAGAAGGTTTTAAGTAGGGTAAAATGAGATGCCATAATATTCGTCTCAGGAATCCGGAAGCGTTTTAAGTAGGGTAAAATGAGATGTCATAATATTCGTCTTAGGAAGCCGGAAGCGTTTTAAGTAGGGTAAAATGAGATGCCACAATATTCGTCTCAGGAAGCCAGAAGCGTTTTAAGTAGGGTAAAATCAGATGCCATAATATTCGTCTCAAGAAGCCAGAAGCATTTTAAGTAGGGTAAAATGAGATGCCATAATATTCGTCTCAAGAAGCCAGAAGCGTTTTAAGTAGGGTAAAATCAGATGCCATAATATTCGTCTCAGGAAGCCAGAAGGTTTTAAGTAGGGTAAAATGAGATGCCAAAATATTCGTCTCAGGAAGCCAGAAGGTTTTAAGTAGGGTAAAATGAGATGCCATAATATTCGTCTCAGGAAGCCAGAAGCGTTTTAAGTAGGGTAAAATTAGATGCCAAAATATTCGTCTCAGGAAGCCAGAAGATTTTAAGTAGGGTAAAATGAGATGCCATAATATTCGTCTCAGGAAGCCAGAAGCGTTTTAAGTAGGGTAAAATTAGATGTCATAATATTCGTCTCAGGAAGCCAGAAGATTTTAAGTAGGGTAAAATGAGATGCCATAATATTCGTCTCAGGAAGCCAGAAGGTTTTAAGTAGGGTAAAATTAGATGTCATAATATTCGTCTCAGGAAGCCAGAAGGTTTTAAGTAGGGTAAAATGAGATGCCATAATATTCGTCTCAGGAAGCCAGAAGGTTTTAAGTAGGGTAAAATGAGATGCCATAATATTCGTCTCAGGAAGCCAGAAGGTTTTAAGTAGGGTAAAATGAGATGCCATAATATTCGTCTCAGGAAGCCAGAAGCGTTTTAAGTAGGGTAAAATGAAATGCCATAATATTCGTCTTAGGAAGCCAGAAGCGTTTTAAGTAGGGTAAAATGAACAATAAATATACAGTTGTAAGTTAGAAATGTATCTTATCTAAATGTCACTTCATAATTTATTAGAGTTACGTGGTCCGGGTAGCATGTAGACAACCATATTAGCGGAGAAAGCAAGCCTCATTCCCGATATATATACCCCCTTGTAAGAACAAGTATAAGGAAGGGTAGGTAAAAAATCTATAAAATTATTATTTTCTTTCCATCTGCATTCTGGCCTTTCGAGTGTAGATGACTAGGCTACCCACTTCCAGTTTTCATCGTAACCTTCTAGGCGTAGACCCCTAGGCCTACTAACATCTTACACTCAGACTATAAACTGTAGCAATCTGTTGCAGTATCTGGGACATCTTTCTAAGTAAAGCTTGTTAATAAAGATAAACCGCTAAATTCAGGTCACTTCCTACATCTGACGGGAAGGAGTTTGTTTATCCGTCAGTGGCGGTCCAGACGATACTTTCTCTGCATTGTCAGCCAAAACAAAAGTTTACACGCACGCGTGCACGCAAACACACACACACACACACACACACACACGCACGCACGCACGCACGCACGCACGCACACGCACCTACGCAGAAATTAACCACTTCGACGCCATTGTAGATGGCTATTGACAGATGACTATTGAAATAAGCTACTAGGCACAGTCAGGCCGAAAAACTAGTGGTCCAAGGTCCATTGACACAATCGCATTGTAGTTGGCCTTCGCTGCCATCCGCCACCATAACGGTTCAAAATGTGACGTTAAATCGATTATTGCGGAAACGTCCCGAGGAGGTCTAGTGCAGTCTTGCAGTGGTGGGAATAGTTGCAATTATAGAAATCATATTTATCTGCGATATACAGTAATTGCTTTATTTAATTATATATTTCTTACTTATACATTTATTTAATTATATATTTATAATATCGATTTCTAAATAAATTATTTGTTGAGACTTACCAAATAAATTTTTGGCATTTTTTAAAATTTAGAATGACCACTTAAGGTGCTTGGTAGAATTCTAGTGTTTATAATAATTGACGTTGTCTACTTTTTGTAACATTTATTGAACCTGTCATCTATTGAGAGATTCAGCACTTTGGGCAAGGAAAAGTACAAAAAACGTATATTTAATAATAACAATGAATCTTTTTATACCATTAACTTTATCCAGGAGGGACAGAGTAGAGGTGTTTCACTTCAAGAGCACTAACTTCTACCTTAGTAGAGCACTACGCGTCAACCGTCCATCATTAACGTATAGTATATATGATGTTACATATCTTGTAGACCTAGGCTAACTCGCACGTGCCTTATCACTTGCAGTCACCAGCAGCTGTTTTCTAATGAGTCACCTTCTAGCATCCCCACTAAGTAAATTTATACGAAGTAAATCGCAATTATAGTGGAATTACATAGAAGTAATTCAGATTAATAAACAATACAAAGATGCAAATGTGGTCCATTTTATTAAAACGCGACGTCTAGAATGGTTGGGTAACATTATAAGAATGCCCACCAATAGAATGCCGAACAAGCTTTTACATGGCACTATGATTGGCAAAAAGAGTATGATTGGCTACAGGATCTTGAGGAAGATTTATGGGTACTCGGCATTACAGCATGGAAACAGAAGGCTAAAGACAGAAGTACATGCGGGACACTATTAAGGAAGCCAAGGCCTAATCCGGACTACGTAGTTAGTCCGCACTAATAAACAATTGTCTTATCATAAATATATTTCTTGTAACTTGAAAAATAATTTTTATCTTGCGCCTTGGTATAGTGCGCTCCTAGCACGCCCTGGTGGTAAATCTAGGCTTCTACCCACAATATATGTTTGTTATACAATAAAATTAAATTTCTGTTACAATGCAATAACCACTGAAAATAGGTGAACTGTAAGTCAAACATACTTCAACTTATAATTCATATTGTTTCTGAAGGAGTTACTGTTTCCCTGTTTATCATTTTTGTTTCTAAAGTGATTTGGAAGAAAAGTCCACCAAAGATAGGCTTAGTAGTACAAAGTGTGACTTAGCTGAGACTAAAAATAGTTGGAAGATGCAAGGAAGATTAATTACAAAACGTAAAGAGAAATCTGAAAAAATATATGAAAGAAACTTGCAAGAGAAGAGACTGTTAAGTAAAAAAAGACAACTGAAAGGAATTTGGGAACTATTGCAGCTCATGAAGAGAACGAAAGAAGGAGAAGAAAACTGTTTTGAAACATCAAACTATTTTTTTAAACTTGAGTGGAAACGAATTTTATGCCATATGGTGATCACACTCAGCCTATTATCTAGGCATACGTAGAACTAATTCTTCGTAAATTTATCTTCTTACTTTACAGAAAAGAATAACTATTCATATACCGGATGAGTCATCCTTCACTATTAAGCTGAAGGTCCTGGGTGTTATTACCAGCTGAGCAAACAAAATTGTGCTTTTGCACCCCAAGGACAATTACGTGATGACTACATAGGGTCTAGCCAGTATCTCCTAGGAGGTACTGGTCTAGCCCGTCCAACCTATAGTCTGTATGATGTAACCAGTTTAAACCCGGGGTGGCTCGGACGTGCCTTATCACTTGCAGCCGCCCGCAGCTATTTCCTGAATGAGTTACGTACTAGCAACAAAGTAAATTATCTTTCTTACCATAATTTCCGAATTTTTATCGAATATTTCAAAAGTACGTAAAAATCAAGAACTATACCAAAATTATATAATTTAATTTTATAAAAACAAACAAACAATATAGATGAAGTCTGTTTACGTGCGGTAACAATAATAAATTTAATTTAGAAATTATATTCTGTTTAATATCGTTCTTATATTTTACGTACTTTTTCGGTAAAAATCTGGAAATAAATATTAGGCCGATTTACTTCGTGGGGTAAACCGGGTGTAAATCGGAGTTGACCGATTTGTATTTACGTAACGTTCTTCGAGGAAATTTAAAGGTGGTTTTAAGGGACGGTCTCACGGCTATCGACCGTGCCATTGCTTTCTTACGTCACCTGAATATATAATGATATTTAAAATCTGTATATTTTAAATTTTATTTTGTTTAGTATTAGATAATTAAAATTAGTTTTGACCATTTATTAAATTTTTTAAAATTATATTATTCGTTTTATTTTAAATTCACTTTTCAAATGCCATTTTAGTTAAACGATGATGACCATAGTTGGTTTTGGGAAAAACGTAGCTATTCAGATATTGTTTGTGTCCATCGCCAGGGCTCTAATGACTTATATCTGGATATGTCATTTTATCGTTATAGAAATATTAATGCCACTCAGCTATTTAACTTTATTAATTTAATTCTTAACTATTTTAATTCAACAATTTAATTCTTAATTGTTCGTCTAACAAACCTTTGAAATTTAATTCCCTCCTTTTTTTAATTCAGGCTTTAATGCTTGACACACAACACCCCACCTATTGTATACTATTCATTTATTATCTACGTAAGACATAACCAATGCCTTTTTAGTATCTTTACTAAACAGTTACTAGGAAACGCGAGTGTTACTATCTGATGTTTATCTTTTGCCAGTATTGTCATTGAGGTTATGTGGAGGCGCTGTAGAAACGACAAAGAACATTGTCTAACTCAGACTGTTATGAAGGCGGGAAGCTATGACGCATGGACTTAGTGTAGAATAGTCACTGACGGTTCGCAGTATTAATAGAAATCTTATCTCGCATTTAATTTCGGATAGCTGTGCCGCCCTTGTTACAGTTTAAATTGAATTTACTTTATAATTCCCTATTCGTTATTATTGGAAGTATGTCAGAATTCTAGTTTTGTTTTGTTATATTTTTTAATGCGAATACTTCAGAAAGTAAATATACGAGGAACATTCGTACTTTTAGTTAATAATGCCTTGAACACTGTGGACTAATTTTAACTCAATAAATAAAAGCCCAGTAACCACAATACAAAAATCTTGTATTTTAATAAAAAATACTTCAGTACATTTCGATTACATGGTAAACATCATCAGAAGTACTCTCAAGGACATCTCAGAAGAGGTACTTCTGAAGATGATTACCATGTAATCGAAATAACATAAATAAATGAAACCTCTCAACCACAAAATAACTTTCTTCTTTATTTAAAACCTTATGTACATTTCGATTGCATAGCAATCATCCTCAGAGGTAATTTACAATGAAAATGCTACTTATTAAAATACTATTTTCATTTTAAATTACCTCTGAGGATGATTGCTATGCAATCGAAATGTACATAAGGTTTTAAACAAAAGAAGAAAGTTATTTGTGGTTGAGAGGTTTCATTTATTTATGTTAAACATTACGCCACAGTTGTTTTATACAGTTATGTAATCGAAATGTTTATAAAGTAATTTTTGATGAAATAAAAGATTTTTATATTGTAGTTAGTGGGTTTATATTTATTAAGTTATTCGTACTTTTATTAAGTTAGGTTGGCATTACTGCGTTCAGCTTAGAAATTATTTGTTTATACCTCAAAATTGTATTTAACAATGACGCGTCCATTTGAAATGTCCACATTAGTTGTACATTCACTGATTCGTTCTTTCTGAAAGTGAAAAATATATTCTTGAATGATTTTACAGTATATTGAAAGTTGCACGAACTGCGGAAATTCGTGTAAGAGGGTAAAACTCGTCTAAAGCACATTAAAGACTCAAACCAGGAAAGGTAGGTTTGTTGTATTTAGAGATGCCTGAGGTGCCTAAGATCTGCGACACTTGACAGTGTCTTCTATTCAGATATGTTGATGATCAACATCAACGTATGTGAAAACTTCGCTATCTCAAATAAAAGGCGAGATTTTGCTACACGACAATGCTGGACCTCACACCGCACAGCCGACCCAAACAACTTTTGAAAAGATAGGTTGGGGAGATACTATCTCACCCTCTTTAGAGTCAAGATTTGGCTTCATCTGTTGTTCAATTGTTTGGTCGACTCAAATAGGTCTTAAATTGGTCAACAGTTCCGGAGCATTCAGAGGTCAAAAATTTTCTTAGAAAAGTAACTCGAACAAGATTTCTTTTCAGCAAGTTTAAAAAAAACCATAAAAAACCTTTTGTGGTTTTGATGTGATCATAAACATTTTTTGTGTGGTTTTGATGTGATCATAAAATTTTTTTTTGTGGTTTTGATGTGATCATAAAAAACTTTTTGTGGTTTTGATGTGATCATAAAAAACGTGTTATGGTTTTGATGTGATCATAAAAACCTTTTTGTGATTTTTATGTGATCATAAAAACATTTTGTGGTTTTGATGTGATCATAAAAACCGTTTTGTGGTTTTGATGTGATCATAAAAAACTTTTTGTGGTTTTGATGTGATCATAAAAACTGTTTGTGGTTTTGATGTCACCATAAAAAAACTTTTTGTGGTTTTGATGTGATCATAAACATTTTTTGTGTGGTTTTGATGTGATCATAAAATTTTTTTTTGTGGTTTTGATGTGATCATAAAAAACTTTTTGTGGTTTTGATGTGATCATAAAAAACGTGTTATGGTTTTGATGTGATCATAAAAAACTTTTTGTGGTTTTGATGTGATCATAAAATCCTTTTTGTGGTTTTGATGTGATCATAAAAAACTTTTTATGGTTTTGATGTGATCATAAAAACCTTTTTGTGGTTTTTATGTGATCATAAAAAACATTTTGTGGTTTTGATGTGATCATAAAAACCGTTTTGTGGTTTTGATGTGATCATAAAAAACTTTTTGTGGTTTTGATGTCATCATAAAAAACTTTTTGTGGTTTTGATGTCATCATAAAAAACTTTCTGTGGTTTTGATGTGATCATAAAAAACTTTTTGTGGTTTTGATGTAATTAGCAAGTATGACTTTTATCATTTACATATTTAATTACATGTTTACGAAGTGTAAATAAATATCCTAGAAATTATCGTCAATATTGGTTATAGTAAAGTACGTATATAAAACGCCCCTCGATACATTTGCCTAGTCGCGCGTACCTATAGGGGTGAAAAATAGGTGCCTATCCATTTTCAAAGGTGCCAAGAGGTGCTCGTTGGTTCACAAATTTTTTGGAGGATGGGCAAAATTTGGACTTGTTTTTATCATAATGACTATCGCAAACTTTTTTTTTAAATTCCAGTATTATTATTTTTTTTTAATGTAATATTCTCAAAATTATCATTTTTTCAAATAGATCAGACTAAGGACATTTAAATAAGACCTTTAACAAAGTAGGCACTCTATGTCCCAAGTAGGCCTCTGTTAGTGCTGGTATCTTCAGTCTGGCTGCCCTCTATCTTTGATTTACGGATTCCCCGCATCAGTCCCGCCGAAATTTTGTTTATTTATTTTTGCGGAAATCCATTTATTTAAATCAATAAAACATTATTTAGATAGAGAAACAAATTTATACAAATCTAAATCAGTAAAACATTATTTAGATAAAGTAATTTATACAAATCTAAATCAGTAAAACATTATTTAGATAGAGAAAGTAATTTATACAAATCTAAATCAGTAAAACATTATTTAGAAGAGAAAGTAATTTATACAAATCTAAATCAGTAAAACATTATTTAGATAGAGAAATAAATTTATACAAATCTAAATCAGTAAAACATTATTTAGATAGAGAAAGTAATTTATACAAATCTAAATCAGTAAAACATTATTTAGATAGAGAAACAAATTTATACAAATCTAAATAAGTAGAACATTATTTAGATAGAGAAACAAATTTATACAAATCTAAATCAGTAAAACATTATTTAGATAGAGAAAGTAATTTATACAAATCTAAATCAGTAAAACATTATTTAGATAGAGAAACAAATTTATACAAATCTAAATCAGTAAAACATTTAGATAGAGAAACAAATTGATACAAATCTAAATCAGTAGAACATTATTTAGATAGAGAAACAAATTTGTACAAATCTAAATCAATAAAACATTACTTAGATAGAGAAACAAATTTATACAAGTCTAAATCAATAAAACATTATTTAGATAGAGAAACAAATTTATACAAATAGAAAAAGCAAATAAAACAAAAAAAGATTAACGATAAAACAAAATTTAGTTTACAGAAGAAAAGAATAGAAACAAGAAAACAACTATACAGTAGATAGAGAACTAAAATAAACCAATATTAATACAAAACAAATCATAAAAATGAAATACGGAAAATATGAGTAGTAAGAAATATAGTAAAATAAAGATTTAGTCATTTTAGTAGAAATAGTAATATTCCTATTAACCAACGATATTTGTTTAACACAGCCTTACACTCTGTTATGAAAATAAAGGGTAAAACAAATTCTTCTTTTGGAAGAGTTGTCAGGCTCTGATAGTTTTAGTCAAACTCCGCGGTGTATGGCTTGGCACATGTTGTAAACTCATTCTTTATACACGCCCTCTATTGTTTCAGCTTGCGTTTAAAGCGAGTTGTTTGATGGAAGGTAGCTTAACCTGTCGTAAACAATTGCTGCCTAATGTCCAAGTTCAAAGGCAAATATTGAAATGAAAAAAACATATTCAAACAAATGCCTTCTATACGTCGTCCTACTCATATACACCAATCTATTATACTCATCTACAAGTCAATATTTTAAAACGCGTTTTTTAATACATTTAATTTTAAAGATATTCTCGGATATTTTTGAAATTTTATTGTTTTCAAAAAGTTATTAGAAAATTTGTCTGTTTTAAAATTAGTCTTACCGACTTATTAAACAATTTTGAGTTAGGTTATTTTCAATTGAAAAAAACTTTAAAAAAACACTTCTTGACGATGATAATATCAGCAGTGTTTTTTAAAAAATGGGTTTAGCTACAAATGCTGTTATATAAACGAGGTTTCAAGGCAAACAACAGTAACAAATTTTGCTATTATTGGCAACTTATGTTGAATGTGTTTGAACAATATTAAAAAAAAATTTATATCGTGTGAACGTATGAAAGTTTTATCGTTTAAAGCAATTTAAAGGTTATTTTTATCTTTTTACTAACAATTCATTTAAGATTTTTAAAAAAATTGTTCATTTCTTAAAACTTTGTCTAATTTCAGTCAACGTCGCAATTAGGTTGCTTTTTATTGCGTCGTAAGTTTCTACTGAACCAAAGTGCGTCAAAAAATTAAAATTAACATTTATTTTTAAGTTTTGTATTAAAAACTACGACTTTAGGCTGTAGGCGATATATATAGGAAAACATGCGGAATTTTCCAAGGGACGTTATATCGTCGGCGGCAATACTCAAGTTCCTCATTCATATTTTGGGCGAGTATTTGTAGAAAGTAGGAACAATTGACAACCATTTATGGTTTATTTTTGGAGAGCGGAAACACGTGACCCTACATAAATAAAGAAAGATTTGCTGATTCTCAAAAGGCCTTATCAGTGTGTAATTGAATCAATCGAAATTTCTCCAGTTCATTGCCTTTTCAGTCTCGGCTTTTGAAATACTTGAATTTATGAATTTCTTTACAAATAACTACATTGTTTAAAAAAAATATTTGTTCTCATTCAGTTACAGAAAGCTTAATAACCACTCACTATTTCTTTTATTTCTTACCCAATATCCGTTCCGGTAAAAAATGACATGAAACTAGGTTTTTGTAATAGTTTAGAACGCAATTATTTTACAGTATTTCATCGAAAATTTTCTGAACACCGAATAATATGTTTTACAAATTTATTTTTAAATAAGGAAAGAATAAACAAATAATGTAAATACTGTGATTCATGATTCGACAGTCAATTCGTATGTCAAGACCATATGGCAGTGACCGGTGATTTGCGGGAACACGCCCGGTAACTTCTCATATTCAATAACTCGGCCAATCAAAGTCGCGAGGAGCCCAGGTTAGTGGGCGGTTACTGTTTTTGTTTACATTGCCTTTATTTGTTTGCTTATTTATTATCTTGATCAACCGTGGAATATAATCCAACTTTGTTCTGGATATTGGCTTTTTATTGTGATTCATTGACTTCATTTGTTTATCTCATAGATTTTATTGATGCTCGACTCATATGTATATTATTTATTAGTAAATAGAAGCGATACACATTATCAAGAGCACAGTGGTACAATATATTACAATGAAAATATTGCAAAGAGCTCCAATACCACAAAAATAACAAATAAAACAAGTTACTTAAGATTAGACCCTTATGTACATTTCGACGACCATGTCACCATCATCACAGGGTCTTATTACAATATTACAATCTAGCAAACAAGAAGTTACAAACTAGAGTGATATCAGTTGATGATGACATGGTCATCGAAATGTACATAAGGGTTTAATCTTATGTAACTTGTTTAGGTAGCCTATTTAAAAGAATTCATACATTTAATACAAAAAACGAGCTTAACACAGTCGGATTTTTAAATTGTAAATATGTCTATTAATCATAACACTGTTACAAGGGTTTCGATGGTGTATTAATATCTGGAACCAAAGATTATATATAAGTTGAAAAACATTTGTAAATAACAAGTGTTATTTATAGGCTAGCATTGAATGGCACCCAGCAGACTTGAGTTTATATTACACACTCTGAAACTTGCAATTATTTTATGTTGAATGAAAGGAGGCGGAATATTTTGGCAGAGAAACTGGATTTTTGTACGTCACTCGGCGACGCTGGCGTCGGGACTTTGGTGGTCACACTCGGTATTGATGATTATGTGATTTTTGTTTCAGATGGACCGTTATCGCCTCTGCCTGGCATGGCTAGTCCCAACCCGGATGGAGGATCAGGATTCATGAGTGACCTTAGACTAGTGTCTTTAGAAAAGCAGCTGAATATCGAACTGAAGGTATGCGTTTGTTTAACATACCGCAAATGCGGATCGTTCAAGTTATTTGTGAAATGTGGAAGTGGAACTTAGAATTTTGTTGATTAGAATAACTCTTGTAGATTTTCAAAATATCTATAAAATTAGGTACGCAACGTTTTTAATTGTAATAGTAACTATTAGCTTCTGTATGTTTTTATTGTATTTAGTTTCTTTTGTACTACAGTTTTATTTAGGAGTATATGTAGGGGCCTATATATTTATCAGATATAATTCATAATTAAAAACAGTTGGAAAAATAATTGATCTTTGCCTATATACGCTTTTTAAAAAAAAATTAGTAATTAGTAATTTAGTAATTAAAATTTAGTAATTTAAATTTTTACACAGGAGTGTCTTTTACAGTTTAAGATTGAAGGATTTTTTTGTAGAAATCATGAAATAAGTTATTCAAATATAACAGTTTGTTATATAGAGTTATACAGATTTTTATATAGAGCTGGCTTTAAAACTTTCTAACAAATTTATTTTAAACAATTACAATTTTATTATTTTACTATTTAAAATTTATTTAGTCTAAAACAACTTTTTTTACTATTTTTTATTGTTAGGTTTTTGGTTACATCAATTTTGGATCTGTTTAATGATTGGAATCTCTGTCAATTAAAATTTCAGTAGTATGAAGTTGTTAATATTATAATCTGATAGGTTGGCCAATGAGTGTTTAAAACACAATTTAAAAAAAAATATGACAGTGTTTTGAATATTTTATACTTTATAAGTATATTTAATTTATTATAAAACAAGTACACGATATTTGTGTATTATATTTTATTTACATTTGCTATACATGTTTTTACACACACACACACACACACACACACACACACACACACACACACACACACACACACACACACACACACACACGCACGCGCACGCGCACACACACGCACGCACGCACGCACGCAGTTTAAAAACAGTTACCTTTGGTGAATTGTTCTCACTACTTAAACTATAATTAACAAAATAGTACAAACTTACTAATTTTTATGAATATTATTTAAAAATAATTTAAGTTGCTTTATTTTTATTTTTGCTTTTATTTTTATTTTTAGAATATAAGTTTTAAATAAATCATAATTTTCTTTTTTTATGATTTTGGTTGATAGAAACACAAATGAAGTTATACATATGTATGCTTTTCATTTTTCTGTATGTAAAATAAATTAATATTTATTTCCCTTTGATATTTCCTCACATTTATAGCATAATTGATTTGATTGGTTCAGTAGTAAACTAGAAATAACACTGGCAAACAAATGGATGAATGAAAGTACTCAGTAGTAATTGTTATGCAATAGCAGAGCAACCTACAAGTCTGCCATAAATAAATATCGCTCCTACCTCCAAGTTAATTACCATACATATCAGGCTTAATAATTGTGTACTTTAAGATTCATATTTTGCAATCATCAGGTCTGTCTCTTGAGTGTTATAATTAAAACAATTAGCAATTTTACACTCTATATACACTTTAAGAAACATGAAGGTTTAAAGTAAATAAAATTTATACTTGATGTCTTTTTATTTGTTAACATATTGTAGGAATTTATTTGCAAGTAAAAGTTAATTTCTAAATTTGTATTTATTAATTTAAATTATAATCCCCAATTAAATGTTTGATTACACTAATTTACACCTTAAACACCTCTTAAATTAAATCTAAAATTAGGTTACTAGTGTTGAAGAGTTAAACTATTCTGTCTTTAAAGAATATACAGACATGTTTTAAAGGTGTTTCACTTCAACTTCAGGTTATAGTTGTCAAGTTAGTTTTTATCTTGCAATAACAAAATAGCTGGATTACTTAGACCTATGTCTGCACACCAAATGGTTCACTAGCACTTATCTATCATATTTACTATAGGAAAATGGAGTAGTCATACATTTTTTGACTCCAAATGTATAAATAATGTATTTTTTCTTTAAAAATAAGAAAATCATTTGATTCAGAAAGGTGCAAATAGTTTCATTAAAAAACTTGTAAAAATCTATTAAAAGAGCTATTTTAATTATATATAATTAAAATTTATCTAGACCGATGTCTGGAACAAATCCACTGAGGTTTCACCTTTCACCCACCCAACAGATAGATGTTTTAGCACTGCATGTTTCATTTTCTTATCAACAAATGTGGAAGTTGACTTGATTTGCTGATGTCGAATGTTATAACTACGCAATTCTGTTTTAAGTTGGTTCTTATAGATATTAGATGTTCAAGAATGAAAGACGCTGGATTCACTATTATAACTACGTAATTTTTGTTTTAAGCCGGTTCTTATAGACATTAGATGTTCAAGAATGAAAGACGCTAGATTCTCTGTTATAACTACGTAATTTTGTTTTAAGCTGGTTCTTATAGATATTAGATGTTCAAGAATGAAAGACGCTGGATTCTCTGTTATAACTACAGAATTTTGTTTTAAGCTGGTTCTTATAGATATTAGATGTTCAAGAATGAAGTACGCTGGATTCTCTGTTATAACTACGTAATTTTGTTTTAAGCTGGTTCTTATAGATATTAGATGTACAAGAATGAAAGACGCTGGATTCACTATTATAACTACGTAATTTTTGTTTTAAGCCGGTTCTTATAGACATTAGATGTTCAAGAATGAAAGACGCTAGATTCTTTGTTATAACTACGTAATTTTGTTTTAAGCTGGTTCTTATAGATATTAGATGTTCAAGAATGAAAGACGCTGGATTCTCTGTTATAACTACAGAATTTTGTTTTAAGCTGGTTCTTATAGATATTAGATGTTCAAGAATGAAAGACGCTGGATTCTCTATTATAACTATGTAATTTTGTTTTAAGCCGGTTCTTATAGATATTAGATGTTCAAGAATGAAGTACGCTGGATTCTCTGTTTTAACTACGTAATTTTGTTTTAAGCTGGTTCTTATAGATATTAGATGTTCAAGAATGAAAGACGCTGGATTCTCTATTATAACTACGTAATTTTTGTTTTAAGCCGGTTCTTATAGACATTAGATGTTCAAGAATGAAAGACGCTGGATTCTCTGTTATAACTACAGAATTTTGTTTTAAGCTGGTTCTTATAGATATTAGATGTTCAAGAATGAAAGACGCTAGATTCTCTGTTATAACTACGTAATTTTGTTTTAAGCTGGTTCTTATAGATATTAGATGTTCAAGAATGAAAGACGCTGGATTCTCTGTTATAACTACAGAATTTTGTTTTAAGCTGGTTCTTATAGATATTAGATGTTCAAGAATGAAAGACGCTGGATTCTCTATTATAACTATGTAATTTTGTTTTAAGCCGGTTCTTATAGATATTAGATGTTCAAGAATGAAGTACGCTGGATTCTCTGTTATAACTACGTAATTTTGTTTTAAGCTGGTTCTTATAGATATTAGATGTTCAAGAATGAAAGACGCTGGATTGTCTATTATAACTACGTAATTTTGTTTTAAGCTGGTTCTTATAGATATTAGATGTTCAAGAATGAAAGACGCTGGATTCTCTGTTATAATTACAGAATTTTGTTTTAAGCTGGTTCTTATAGATATTAGATGTTCAAGAATGAAAGACGCTGGATTCTCTATTATAACTATGTAATTTTGTTTTAAGCCGGTTCTTATAGATATTAGATGTTCAAGAATGAAAGACGCTGGATTCTCTATTATAACTATGTAATTTTGTTTTAAGCCGGTTCTTATAGATATTAGATGTTCAAGAATGAAAGACGCTAGATTCTCTGTTATAACTATGTAATTTTGTTTTAAGCCGGTTCTTATAGATATTAGATGTTCAAGAATGAAAAACGCTAGATTCTCTGTTATAACTATGTAATTTTGTTTTAAGCCGGTTCTTATAGATATTAGACGTTTAAGAATGAAAGACGCTGGATTCTCTATTATAACTGTGTAATTTTGTTTTAAGCCGGTTCTTATAGATATTAGATGTTCAAGAATGAAAGACGCTAGATTCTCTGTTATAACTATGTAATTTTGTTTTAAGCCGGTTCTTATAGATATTAGATGTTCAAGAATGAAAGACGCTAGATTCTCTGTTATAACTATGTAATTTTGTTTTAAGCCGGTTCTTATAGATATTAGATGTTCAAGAATGAAAGACGCTGGATTCTGTATTATAACTATGTAATTTTGTTTTAAGCTGGTTCTTATAGATATTAGATGTTCAAGAATGAAAGACGCTAGATTCTCTGTTATAACTATGTAATTTTGTTTTAAGCCGGTTCTTATAGATATTAGATGTTCAAGAATGAAAGACGCTGGATTCTCTGTTATAACTACGTAATTCTGTTTTAAGCTGGTTCTTATAGATATTAGATGTTCAAGAATGAAAGACGCTGGATTCTCTGCTATAACTATGTAATTTTGTTTTAAGCCGGTTCTTATAGATATTAGATGTTCAAGAATGAAAGACGCTGGATTCTCTGTTATAACTACGTAATTTTGTTTTAAGCTGGTTCTTATAGATATTAGATGTTCAAGAATGAAAGACGCTGGATTCACTATTATAACTACGTAATTTTTGTTTTAAGCCGGTTCTTATAGACATTAGATGTTCAAGAATGAAAGACGCTAGATTCTTTGTTAT
The DNA here is from genome assembly GCA_036971475.1 of Prosapia bicincta. Lineage (NCBI taxonomy): Eukaryota > Metazoa > Arthropoda > Insecta > Hemiptera > Cercopidae > Prosapia > Prosapia bicincta. The sequence continues at coordinate 44,429,162 of JBAIZL010000002.1, forward strand.
AACTACGTAATTTTGTTTTAAGCTGGTTCTTATAGATATTAGATGTTCAAGAATGAAAGACGCTGGATTCTCTGTTATAACTACAGAATTTTGTTTTAAGCTGGTTCTTATAGATATTAGATGTTCAAGAATGAAAGACGCTGGATTCTCTATTATAACTATGTAATTTTGTTTTAAGCCGGTTCTTATAAATATTAGATGTTCAAGAATGAAGTACGCTGGATTCTCTGTTTTAACTACGTAATTTTGTTTTAAGCTGGTTCTTATAGATATTAGATGTTCAAGAATGAAAGACGCTGGATTCTCTATTATAACTACGTAATTTTTGTTTTAAGCCGGTTCTTATAGACATTAGATGTTCAAGAATGAAAGACGCTGGATTCTCTGTTATAACTACAGAATTTTGTTTTAAGCTGGTTCTTATAGATATTAGATGTTCAAGAATGAAAGACGCTGGATTCTCTGTTATAACTACAGAATTTCGTTTTAAGCTGGTTCTTATAGATATTAGATGTTCAAGAATGAAAGACGCTGGATTCTCTATTATAACTATGTAATTTTGTTTTAAGCCGGTTCTTATAGATATTAGATGTTCAAGAATGAAGTACGCTGGATTCTCTGTTATAACTACGTAATTTTGTTTTAAGCTGGTTCTTATAGATATTAGATGTTCAAGAATGAAAGACGCTGGATTCTCTATTATAACTATGTAATTTTTGTTTTAAGCCGGTTCTTATAGACATTAGATGTTCAAGAATGAAAGACGCTAGATTCTCTGTTATAACTACGTAATTTTGTTTTAAGCTGGTTCTTATAGATATTAGATGTTCAAGAATGAAAGACGCTAGATTCTCTGTTATAACTATGTAATTTTGTTTTAAGCCGGTTCTTATAGATATTAGATGTTCAAGAATGAAAGACGCTGGATTCTCTATTATAACTATGTAATTTTTGTTTTAAGCCGGTTCTTATAGACATTAGATGTTCAAGAATGAAAGACGCTAGATTCTTTGTTATAACTACGTAATTTTGTTTTAAGCTGGTTCTTATAGATATTAGATGTTCAAGAATGAAAGACGCTGGATTCTCTGTTATAACTACAGAATTTTGTTTTAAGCTGGTTCTTATAGATATTAGATGTTCAAGAATGAAAGACGCTGGATTCTCTATTATAACTATGTAATTTTGTTTTAAGCCGGTTCTTATAGATATTAGATGTTCAAGAATGAAGTACGCTGGATTCTCTGTTTTAACTACGTAATTTTGTTTTAAGCTGGTTCTTATAGATATTAGATGTTCAAGAATGAAAGACGCTGGATTCTCTATTATAACTACGTAATTTTTGTTTTAAGCCGGTTCTTATAGACATTAGATGTTCAAGAATGAAAGACGCTGGATTCTCTGTTATAACTACAGAATTTTGTTTTAAGCTGGTTCTTATAGATATTAGATGTTCAAGAATGAAAGACGCTGGATTCTCTGTTATAACTACAGAATTTCGTTTTAAGCTGGTTCTTATAGATATTAGATGTTCAAGAATGAAAGACGCTGGATTCTCTATTATAACTATGTAATTTTGTTTTAAGCTGGTTCTTATAGATATTAGATGTTCAAGAATGAAAGACGCTGGATTGTCTATTATAACTACGTAATTTTTGTTTTAAGCCGGTTCTTATAGACATTAGATGTTCAAGAATGAAAGACGCTAGATTCTCTGTTATAACTACGTAATTTTGTTTTAAGCTGGTTCTTATAGATATTAGATGTTCAAGAATGAAAGACGCTGGATTCTCTGTTATAATTACAGAATTTTGTTTTAAGCTGGTTCTTATAGATATTAGATGTTCAAGAATGAAAGACGCTGGATTCTCTATTATAACTATGTAATTTTGTTTTAAGCCGGTTCTTATAGATATTAGATGTTCAAGAATGAAAGACGCTGGATTCTCTATTATAACTATGTAATTTTGTTTTAAGCCGGTTCTTATAGATATTAGATGTTCAAGAATGAAAGACGCTAGATTCTCTGTTATAACTATGTAATTTTGTTTTAAGCCGGTTCTTATAGATATTAGATGTTCAAGAATGAAAAACGCTAGATTCTCTGTTATAACTATGTAATTTTGTTTTAAGCCGGTTCTTATAGATATTAGATGTTTAAGAATGAAAGACGCTGGATTCTCTATTATAACTGTGTAATTTTGTTTTAAGCCGGTTCTTATAGATATTAGATGTTCAAGAATGAAAGACGCTAGATTCTCTGTTATAACTATGTAATTTTGTTTTAAGCCGGTTCTTATAGATATTAGATGTTCAAGAATGAAAGACGCTAGATTCTCTGTTATAACTATGTAATTTTGTTTTAAGCCGGTTCTTATAGATATTAGATGTTCAAGAATGAAAGACGCTGGATTCTCTATTATAACTATGTAATTTTGTTTTAAGCTGGTTCTTATAGATATTAGATGTTCAAGAATGAAAGACGCTAGATTCTCTGTTATAACTATGTAATTTTGTTTTAAGCCGGTTCTTATAGATATTAGATGTTCAAGAATGAAAGACGCTGGATTCTCTGTTATAACTACGTAATTCTGTTTTAAGCTGGTTCTTATAGATATTAGATGTTCAAGAATGAAAGACGCTGGATTCTCTGCTATAACTATGTAATTTTGTTTTAAGCCGGTTCTTATAGATATTAGATGTTCAAGAATGAAAGACGCTGGATTCTCTATTATAACTACGTAATTTTGTTTTAAGCCGGTTCTTATAGATATTAGATGTTCAAGAATGAACGACGTTGGATTCTCTATTATAACTATGTAATTTTGTTTTAAGCCGGTTCTTATAGATATTAGGTGTTCAAGAATGAAAGACGCTAGATTCTCTGTTATAACTATGTAATTTTGTTTTAAGCCGGTTCTTATAGATATTAGATGTTCAAGAATGAAAGACGCTGGATTCTCTATTATAACTATGTAATTTTGTTTTAAGCCGGTTCTTATAGGTATTAGATGTTCAAGAATGAAAGATGCTAGATTCTCTATTATAACTACGTAATTTTGTTTTAAGCCGGTTCTTATAGATATTAGATGTTCAAGAATGAAAGCCGCTGGATTCTCTATTATAACTACGTAATTTTGTTTTAAGCCGGTTCTTATAGATATTAGATGTTAAAGAATGAAAGACGCTGGATTCTCTATTATAACTACGTAATTTGGTTTTAAGCCGGTTCTTATAGATATTAGATGTTCAAGAATGAAAGACGCTGTATTCTCTGTTATAACTACGTAATTCTGTTTTAAGCCGGTTCTTATAGATATTAGATGTTCAAGAATGAAAGACGCTGGATTCTCTATTATAACCACGTAATTTTGTTTTAAGCCGGTTCTTATAGATATTAGATGTTAAAGAATGAAAGACGCTGGATTCTCTGTTATAACTACGTAATTTTTTTTTAAGCCGGTTCTTATAGATATTAGATGTTCAAGAATGAAAGACGCTGGATTCTCTGTTACATATTGCCAATCCTCTCTGTTCTCAAGTTTCGCTGTATACCTTCTTGCATCTTTATTGGCAAATATCACAAGACTTACTGTTAGATCGACGAGTACTCACCTCCTCTTCCTTGTCTTTGAATGTTTAATAGTTTACTTCCAGTTGGGTTTGTGTTGAAGTATCTCAGCTATTGCTGCCTGATGATTTCTACCCTTTATCCTATAAGCTATATATAATTGAAATTAATTATAACTTTAAAATAGTATTTAAGTAATTTTGTGCTACACCTTGACACACTTACATAGTGGTTGTTTTATTTACACTATTTTAACTCTATGACTGAAAGTATGTGCACAATTTTTAAAAATCAAATAATACTTTAAATCGGTCGACATTTAACCCAAATAGATTATACTCCAAATTAACAACTGTTGTTGCTTCGATCAAAGTTGAATTTTACTTATATTAATTTAAAGAAAAATTCATCTCTCATTTTACCAAGTGGTAATACCAATAATTCTAAATAGTTGTAAAAATAAATAAAATTAAAAAAAAATACTTTCTTTTTTTAAAGAATTTATTTTTATTTTTTCATTTGTGTAGTATATAAAGTGTACAAATCTAATGCTTTAGGTTGTAATATTTAAAATGTGTGTGTGTGTCTTTCTCTCTCTGTGTATATACTAGGTCTGTTCAAAAAATACTCGGACTGTTTGAATTTCGCGGCTCAAGTTAGTTTCAGGAGAATCCAGTCAACCAGATTACCTACATTGAAGTACTGAAACGTCTGAGGGACGCTGTTCGACGAAAAGGCCAGAACTGTGGAGAAGTGATAACTGGTTTTTCCATTACGACAACGCTCCAGCTCACTCAGCACTCAGAACTTGTGGGTTTTTGGCCAAACACTCGATCACTGTTCTTTCCCACCCCCCTCTTCACCTGACCTTGCTCCTTGTGACTTTTACTTATTCCCAAAACTCAAAAAACCCCTCAAAGGAAGAAGATTTGAAACGATTTTGGAGATTAAGGCAAATGCAACGAAGGAGCTGAACGCCATCACAAAAGAAGCTTACCAGGACTGTTTTAACAAGTGGAAACACCGTTGGGATAAGTGTGTGTGTTGGTACATACATAAAAATAAAGTACAATTTTATTATGACCTCAGTCTGCATATTTTTTGAACAGACCTCGTGTATATATATATATATATATATATATATATATATATATATATATATATGATGAAGAGTTATTATCTGTAGTACATCCATTCATTCTGAAGTGTACAAAATTGCAGTTCCGACGTTTCGCTAGAATCTCATCTAGCATTGACGAGGTGAACCCAATAACAGTTGAAGAGCGAAATAGAGAAGCAAGGGCGTCTTAACAAACGTGATGATACCTTGAATTTGCCCGCAGTGTGGAAATGTGTTATCGAAAGATTTTATTGGCAGAAAGGTGAACAAAGGGAAAGGATTGTGAGTAATTGTTTGGCTCCGGTGCATGTGGATTGACGTCAGTGGGCGTGACTTCATTCCTCTATATATAGGAGCAGAGTTATCTGCACCCTTCACTCGCTATTCAACTGTTGTTGGGTTCACCTCATCAATGCTAGATGATATTCTAGCGAAACGTCGGAACTGCGATTTTGTGCACTTCACAATGAACGGATGTACTCCATATAATAACTCTTCATCATATTTTTCCATCCGTGAAGGAATACGTATCAGCATATATATATATATATATATATATATATATATATATATATATATATATATATATATATATATATATATATGAAGTTGATATACTACTATTGTAAATACTTTTATCCACCACTAAGTGCAATAATTTTACTTTGTGTGATGAGGCACCTTTCGGTTACTTGACAATTGTCGACAATTGAAGGTAAAATTATTGCACTTAGTGGTGGATAAAAGTATTTACAATAGTAATGTATCAACTTCATAAAGTCAGTGCAACGGAAAAATAATGGACAACGTAAATTATCATATATATATATATATATATATATATATATATATATATAGAGAGAGAGAGAGAGAGAGAAAGAGAGAGAGAGAGAGAGAGAGAGAGAGTGAGAGAGAGAGAGAGAGAGAGAGAGAGAGACACACACACATGTATGTATCACTTACAGTTTATTGTACTTAACCAAGAATCTTTGTATATTCTGAGTCTCAGAAGATGCTTGAAAATAAGAACACAATTAAAATATATCTGAAATTTTGTTTACTTCTTCATTTTCGTTAAGCAGGGTTTTACTGTACTGTATATTGTGTTCAGAGTATTCAGGAGCTGACAGTTATGTGTCTTGACCATTCATAGCTTTCTCCCATTTTATAATTTAGTCTAACATATAATTCACGTAAAGATTGTGCTAGAGAATAACTAGTAAACAAATTTCTGTAACTTACTCTAAGTAGATTATTACTTTAACTAAGGGCATCTTTGTGATGATCTTCAACACTCACCTTTATTACTCATGTTACCCCCTCTATCTAGCCAAACTTCATAGCAGCCTTCTAATGCAGCTTTAGATACTCATTCTAAAGTAGAACCTACTGCAGTACTCGACAGCCAAAGTAATTTAGTAGGTTATAGAGGTATTCCTCTCGCTCCCACTTCTACTGCATATAAATTTATTAGGTCCTAATATTTGTTCATTTTTACTGTGTGGTCTTTGGGTATGTTTGTTACCCACATTACTGTTAGTTCTACCAGGATAATATGTTTAATTTATTTAGAAAAAAGCAATATATCTGGTCTAGATAACAAAACACGAACATCCTTTGAAGTTTTATAGTGCTTTTTATACGTATGCTTTAGAATAGTCCAATCAGGTGTAAGATCTAAGATTGAGTAGGGCTTGCTCTTAGAGTTCACAGTTGCGCTATAAAGTGGATCTCTCTTCTGTTTGTGGTCATTCCTTTTTGGGGTTTAGTTACCTCTTACAGCTTCACAAATGATTTAAAGTCGGCTGTCATGGCGACATGAGTAATGATCACTATCAAGAAGCACCCTACATTCCACCAATAAGTGCCTGGCTGTAAGTATTGCCTCACCATAAGTATAGCAAAATTTTACAGAGGCTTATCCTCATCTTACTAAGTTACTCTGACCTGGAACGGTCATCTGGAAGGCGTTAAGGTAGAAGTTCATTAGGGTGGGCGACCAGCTATGTATTAAGGTATGCCACTTCAGAGCTAACGGGATGCAAAACCCGCCTATGGTTAACCACTCTACATTATCCCACAGTGATACTGTAGTATCTCTCTCTTATGTTCCGAGATAAAAATGTATTTAGAAATTTAGCACTATAAATCTTTAATATTTGAATGTTCTTTTGTGCTAGATTTTTATTCAATTAAATCATAACTTCTCTTGGGTGATTGCAATAATTTAACCATTAAAGTGTTTGTATTTTATTCTGAATTATCAAAGTTTGATAATATAATTTTCATGATAATTATACATGCTTCTTAAACAAGTGATCATAATGTTTCAGGTTAAACAGGGTGCAGATAATATGATTCAGAGCTTAACTACTGGTCACTTACGGGACAAGAAACTCTTAGCAGAGGCACAACAAATGCTTGCTGATTCTAAAGCCAAAATTGAGTTTCTACGAATGAGAATTCTCAAAGTAAAGCAGAACAGGCAACCGAAAACACAGGATATGACTGCCAATGGCGAATCTAATAATAAAGGTTAAAAAATAAACCGCTATATCTAATATTAGAAGAAATTCAAATGTCTATAAATAAGGAATTAAAAAATTGTCTTGAACACCATGCTAAATAGGTTTTCAAAATATTTTGATAATGTGATTTTCAAGGTAGTTTTTGGTGAAATAAATTGACCACATGTTTTAAATACTTTGTCACTTTATGCATGTATGAAAATTGAGATTTTTCTAAACAAATTTTGGAAATTCTCTTCTTAAAAATTAACCATGTTCAAGTTATTCAATACTCATTTGTTTTGTGAGTAAATTTTCAAACAGTATATTATTCAAAAACACCAACACAAACATACATATACAGAACTATTTAGGAAACCTGTGACACTTTAAACAACTGTTGTAACCAAGCACTTTTTTTTGTTAAAATGTTACCTTGCTTTTAAGAATAAATAAGTTGGATATAATATCTCCATTAACATTTCGCTTGGTACACCGTTATATGAAGATTACAACTTTATTCAATATGATTATACTGCATTAACAATATTTGTAAAAATGATGACTAAATTAAAATTTTTTATAGTATAGTTTTTGTTTTTTGTAACTATAACTTTGGGTATTTGTTATAAAGGAAAAGTAAATTAAATAGATTTTTAAAAAGCTACATTCCATATCATATTATTTTAAGCTTATACAGTTGAGTCTTGAAATTCCGAGTCCAGAAATTTCAAACTTGTGTTAAATTCGAGCATTTTTTTAATCCTATTTTAACTATTTGAAAGGAAATGATGAGTTGATCTTATAAGAAAAGTTTATATTAGGACGGTATGGAAAGGAAATGAGTCGGGCTTCCAAGAAATGTTCATATAAAGTCCTATAAACTTATATAGTGCATTTTTAATTACCTATTGTGTTAGGGTTTATTAAAAATAATTATTCTAATGTATTTTCGTATAATCTGAGTTTTCTGTAATCCGAGAGGTTCTTGGTCCCATCTACCTCGAATTATCGAGACTATATTGTATTTTTTATTATTAGAATTGGTTAGGGTTAGCAGTGTACTGTAAATGTAAATTATCTGATTTTAAATTGTTGAATGATTTTTATTTTTAAAAAGATTATGAATACATATAATACAAACAACAATGCCAATTTATATTTATTAAAATATTAATGAATTTTAAAGATTACTTAACTGTGACAAATTCTTTAGTTTCTATGTTAATTAGAAGGCTGTGTAAACTATTAAAATAAAAGGGGATGTTCTTTGTAAAAATGTTGTAAGGACTTAAAGGTTCGCTTTTAAGTTATTACAGAAAAAAAGCTTTTTTAGTTGTGTGTTAGAGTAAAAAACTGTACTTTCTTGTAATTAAAATTATTTGGAAACATTTTGGTCAAAAAGAATATATTTTTCACCGTTATTTCTTTTAAAAAAATTTTTAACGTGAAAATATTTATTTTCTGCATTAATTTTATTGAAAAATGTAAAAGTTACATTTTGAAAATGTTTTAGTCTTATTTTGTAATACGAATTAAATCTATGTTGCAGAAAATTTATATTTAAGTTACTATTTTTTGTGTAAAATGTAAATTCTTCATATAATTTTTAAATCACTTGTAAAATATGTACACCTGGTTTCCACCATTAAGTTTTTTCAAAAAACAGTATAATCTGACTATTCTTGCTTGGGAAGAATGATGAAAGGATTGCAATAAAATACAGGATTATGGATGCATAAAACTCCCTAGTAGGATTATTGAAGTCGTCCTGGGTTGCATTGCTGAAGGAATCTTTATAAGAATAACAAAGATATAGAATTAATGTGTTGTCTCAATTTCAAAAGATTTTTATAAAATAATGTACAATATATAAAAGTAAGGTTACATAAAACATTATTTTATGGTTTTGTGTTTGTTAGGTAAATGTTTCTTAGTAACTGTATGAAGCAACTGTGGCGTAATGTTTATTTTTAAATAAATAAAACCTCTAAACCACAAATAACATTTATTTAAACCTTATGTACATTTCGATTGCCCAGCAATCATCTTCAGAGGTATTTAAAAAAATACAACTCTAGTTGTATTTTTTTAAATACCTCTGAGGATGATTGCTGGGCAATCGAAATGTACATAAGGTTTAAATAAATGTTATTTGTGGTTTAGAGGTTTTATTTATTTGAAAATGTTTGTTAGGCATATTATAAAGTATATTTTGATAATAAAATCACTTAATCATAATCTCATTATTTTTTCTAACTGTAACATTTCTGTTTACATACTAATTATCTAATAGTAAATAGTGTAAGTTATTCACTTAGTTTTTTGTAATTAATATTCTCTTTATTTACTTTTTGATATAAAGAGTTTTATATATGAATAGTCTATGACTGTATTTTAATACACAGTTTCAAAAAGTTCCTTTTCAGCAACTTTAAAAATACTTCTTAGCAAATTTAAATCATTGGCATTTTTTCACTTTTTTCATACTAATTAAGGAATTGTTAGTAAATCCAATCCCATTATGGTGACACCATCATGTTTTTCTTTTAAGGTCAGTGTTATCAGTGAGTCCATATAGAGTGGATTAATGTAAAAACTAAATCAAGATTGCTTTAAACAAGAGCTGAAGAGGAACTTTCTGAAACACTGTATATGTCGTTAAACTAATTAGAATTTATTTTCATTTTGTAGACAAGTTTGAACGAAATTTAGAACCACCATTAGAGGATCGAGTTGAGGAACTGAGGCATAGGCTAAGGATTGAGGCTGCCGTTGTTGAAGGAGCTAAGAATGTCATCCGTCTTTTGCAAAGTTCTAAAGTAGCAGATAAGAAGGCTTTGCAGGAGGTAGGTCATATTTATAATCAATTAATCTTATAGGCCTATTCCTGAGGTATCAGAGTGGTAATTTTGTATTACAGAACTCCCATTTGAATCAATTAGGACCTTGCCTCATTAGGATAACCAATTAAAATAATTAATTTTTTTTTGAAAAATAGGATCAATTTTAAGTAATAGCTGTATGTAACTTGTAAATGAGAAAACACTGTAATAATAATAATTTTAAATTTTGTCTTGGCTTTTTCACAAAGAATTGCATCTAAAATTGGGTTTCTCATAGAACGTTCTTTCAAAAACCATTTAAAAATGGAATTTTCTAATTCTTTGTTTTTTACTGCCATAATTGATTTCCATGAAGAACATTCATCTTCATTTTTCAATTTTGACACAAAGTTTCAAATTGTTTAATTTTTTTACTGTCTGAAATTGTTGATCGTCCAACACTCTACATTTGAGCCAACTGTTAACCTGTAATTCCTTTATTTGATTGGTCTATAACTAATTTATCCGCTAACAATAAGACAACTCATTTACTTTTAGAAGACATGGCGAGTGACAAAACGCACTCACAAACAATACAACCGACTGAAGCAATCAAAGACGGACTACTGACTGATTAAACAAAACCATAGTGAAAGTCGGGCTGGTAAAACAACTATACAAAACGTGCTATATAATGTTTGTGCTACTCTTATATGCTTTGCGGTGTATCTGAATCTGAAAGCGATTCAAACAGCCGGAGTTTGGATAATTGGAGTTCTACTGTATTTAATTAAATTGAAATTATAAAGAAGTTTTTGTTGGCATATTGGATTGGACAAATTCGATGTTCTGTATGATGTTCTGAAATTATATTAAATTTAAGTCTGTAATAAAATTGTTTTAAAATGTATTTAATTAATCAACTATAAGACGATCAAGATGTTTAAATTATTTTGCGGCTCATTATTAGAAATTTTTCTGACTTGTACAATAGTTTTAGTTATATGATTTATTAAAACCTGCAGAACAAAAAGTTTCATTAGTAAGTTTGGAATGCTGTACACAAAAATATCCAATTTTTATTGTCTTTATACTTCAAAAGTATTATATTTGTAATTCAATTTAGAGCTAACTACTTGTCATGTGATGGGAGTGTTCATCACTGATGGGCAGCTTAACTATCCAAACATGTGACATTAAAGTCATTTTTTATAAATATACTGTATGGCATCCTATTGAATTTATAGTTTGTTTGATGTAAAAATTAGAAAATTATCCAAATAATAATCCAGACGTGTGAGCTGTAGAGGATTAAATAGGTCATCAACTGTAGGCCAGTAGACGGGTTTTTAAGCAAATGGTGGTTGTTGACTTGCTCAACACTCTAATGGAAAGGATTAAAGAGATATACAGTGTCCTTTAATGAATAGATGAAAGAATGATAAACAAATGGAATAAAAACACATCATTGCGTGGTTGCTTATGCTTATTGGTATTTTTTCTTTTTAATAGGTATTAGGATAAGTAGTATCACCAACCATAAAACCTGTCCACAACAGTTTTATTATGTAATTTATAATGTTATTATTTGGAAACTTCTAACAAATGTGTATACGTTCAAGCCTTAACAAAATTAGGGATTTTTAGTATTGTTACAAAAGTTAGTTTGAATAAATTACTTCTAAGGAGGAAGACTACAACATAACTGAATGATAACCATTTACCAGTTGATATTTAATGACTGAAGGAGACCAACTACTAGCTGATATGTAATAAACGAAGGAGACCGATCTCGCCAACTTTATTACCTATGATAACTGAATAAGAAAAGGACAAGATTAAGTGATCATCTCGATTATAAAAATTCAATTCCTAATCAAATAAAATATTATTTATTTTAGAAAAATATGTGGTTTACATAGCCATCTATAATGTCTGCTACATAATCTCAATGAAAAACATTTATGTTATTAAAAATATACATATCAATAGAAAGTCGGCCCATAATGACTGTAATAGTCCTTAAAATAAAGTGAAAATGGATAAATTATGCTTCAACTTCATATTATATGTTGAATATTATTAGGAAAAAATCATTTTTACGTTATGATTTATAACTTCTGTTATAATTAAAAACTTTTTTGTATCATGTAAACTTCTTTGATTCACTTATTGGATTCATGGTGGACAGACTAATGGGTGTACTTGATTACAACCAGTCATATAAAAGCTCCCTTTCAGTGTCTGCTGTTATTATGTTATAACTGCAGTGCATAGATACTTGATATTTACTCACTGTGGTTTTGTATTATGTAAACTTCTTTGATTCACTTATTGGATTCATGGTGGACAGACTAATGGGTGTACTTGATTACAACCAGTCATATAAAAGCTCCCTTTCAGTGTCTGCTGTTATTATGTCATAACTGCAGTGCATAGATACTTGATATTTACTCACTGTGGTTTTGTATCATGTAAACTTCTTTGATTCACTTATTGGATTCATGGTGGACAGACTAATGGGTGTACTTGATTACAACCAGTCATATAAAAGCTCCCTTTCAGTGTCTGCTGTTATTATGTCATAACTGCAGTGCATAGATACTTGATATTTACTCACTGTGGTTTTGTATCATGTAAACTTCTTTGATTCACTTATTGGATTCATGGTGGACAGATTAATGGGTGTACTTGATTACAACCAGTCATATAAAAGCTCCCTTTCAGTGTATGCTGTTATTATGTCATAACTGCAGTGCATAGATACTTGATATTTACTCACTGTGGTTTTGTATTATGTAAACTTCTTTGATTCACTTATTGGATTCATGGTGGACAGACTAATGGGTGTACTTGATTACAACCAGTCATATAAAAGCTCCCTTTCAGTGTCTGCTGTTATTATGTCATAACTGCAGTGCATAGATACTTGATATTTACTCACTGTGGTTTTGTATCATGTAAACTTCTTTGATTCACTTATTGGATTCATGGTGGACAGACTAATGGGTGTACTTGATTACAACCAGTCATATAAAAGCTCCCTTTCAGTGTATGCTGTTATTATGTCATAACTGCAGTGCATAGATACTTGATATTTACTCACTGTGGTTTTGTATCATGTAAACTTCTTTGATTCACTTATTGGATTCATGGTGGACAGACTAATGGGTGTACTTGATTACAACCAGTCATATAAAAGCTCCCTTTCAGTGTCTGCTGTTATTATGTCATAACTGCAGTGCATAGATACTTGATATTTACTCACTGTGGTTTTGTATTATGTAAACTTCTTTGATTCACTTATTGGATTCATGGTGGACAGACTAATGGGTGTACTTGATTACAACCAGTCATATAAAAGCTCCCTTTCAGTGTCTGCTGTTATTATGTCATAACTGCAGTGCATAGATACTTGATATTTACTCACTGTGGTTTTGTATCATGTCAACTTTGATTCACTTATTGGATTCATGGTGGACAGACTAATGGGTGTACTTGATTACAACCAGTCATATAAAAGCTCCCTTTCAGTGTCTGCTGTTATTATGTCATAACTGCAGTGCATAGATACTTGATATTTACTCACTGTGGTTTTGTATCATGTAAACTTCTTTGATTCACTTATTGGATTCATGGTGGACAGACTAATGGGTGTACTTGATTACAACCAGTCATATAAAAGCTCCCTTTCAGTGTCTGCTGTTATTATGTCATAACTGCAGTGCATAGATACTTGATATTTACTCACTGTGGTTTTGTATCATGTAAACTTCTTTGATTCACTTATTGGATTCATGGTGGACAGACTAATGGGTGTACTTGATTACAACCAGTCATATAAAAGCTCCCTTTCAGTGTCTGCTGTTATTATGTCATAACTGCAGTGCATAGATACTTGATATTTACTCACTGTGGTTTTGTATACTTCTGAAGTGTACATTAAGTACTTGTTTTAAGAGTATAAACGGGTAATTTTTCAAACCATGCAGGTCACTTTTTGGTTTTAATAATAGTAAAAACTGAAAAATAAAAGGCTATGAAATTAAATATTATACATGTTTTAAAACTCCCAATACAATAGTTAACGCTTGTAAAAGACTTGACAAAATCAATTTTAAAACAATGTGCTCCAAAAGTTCTTAACAGATCCCTCACTTATTATCCCCTCAATGTTACCTTAATATAACCTCAGTATATAATAGCAGAAACATAATATGTTATAAAGGACAAAATAGGTTGAAAAATCTGAAAAGCAAAAACTTTAGTAACAGAATTAGTGTATTCTTATTATGATCATAAGCAAAATGAAATGTTGATTTGAATTGTTCAGACTTAAACATTTCTGAGGTAAAATCCATTTATTTATTAGTCAGGATCTACACAAGACCAAATATTAATAAAAACTTTTTTGTATCAGAGATACAATCGGAAGACCGCAGAAAATTCATGAAATTCAATGAAGATTTTACCTACTTGTTGTTTGTATTATACACATTGTTATATTAATATTGCATATATTAAATTGCAAACCCACTATTTAACTTTGTTTAAACAAATGTTTTTTTTTTTTATAAGCTAAAAGTTATAATTTAAAACTAAAATGGTGAAAAGTATATCTCATGGTGTTGCTATTTTGAAGATAGGATGACTATTATGTCTTAACCAAAATCTAGTTGATTAGATGTATACACAATCTAATGAACTCATATTAATTGCAGTCATATTTAAAAAAAAGTAATACATTTTACATAGATTAGTTTAGTATATAGAATGGAATTATTTAACAAAATTGTAGGAGTAATCAAATTCTTTTAGCAAAAGTAAAATTATTTTAATATTTATAATTTTATTAGAATATAAAATCAATTAAAAAATATTTAGAATATTTACTTGCAAATACATTTGTGGAAAGTTAATGGATAAGTTGTGCAAGAGCAGTGGGAGTTGTGCGTGTGATGTAAAGTGTAGAGTGATTAAGCTGTGCAAGAGCAGTGGGAGTTGACCGAGTGATGTAAAGTGCAGAGTGAATAAGCTGTGCAAGAGCAGTGGGAGTTGTGCGTGTGATGTAAAGTGTAGAGTGCTTAAGCTGTGCAAGAGCAGTGGGAGTTGACCGATTGATGTAAAGTGTAGAGTGAATAAGCTGTGCAAGAGCAGTGGGAGTTGTGCAACTGATGTAAAGTGTAGATTAAATAAGCTGTGCAAGAGCAGTGGGTGTGATGTAAAGTGTAGAGTGATTAAGCTGTGCAAGAGCAGTGGGAGTTGTGTGAGTGATGTAAAATGTAGAGTGAATAAGCTGTGCAAGAGCAGTGGGAGTTGTGCGGGTGATGTAAAGTGTAGAGTGATTAAGCTGTGCAAGAACAGTGGGAGTTGACCGAGTGATGTAAAGTGTAGAGTGAATAAGCTGTGCAAGAGCAGTGGGAGTTGAGCGAGTGATGTAAAGTGTAGAGTGAATAAGCTGTGCAAGAGCAGTGGGAGTTGTGCAACTGATGTAAAGTGTAGATTGAATAAGCTGTGCAAGAGTAGTGGGAGTTGTGCAACTGATGTAAAGTGAAGATTGAATAAGCTGTGCAAGAGCAGTGGGAGTTGTGGGTGTGATGTAAAGTGTAGAGCGATTAAGCTGTGCAAGTGCAGTGGGAGTTGTGTGAGTGATGTAAAATGTAGAGTGAATAAGCTGTGCAAGAGCAGTGGGAGTTGTGCGTGTGATGTAAAGTGTAGAGTGAATAAGCTGTGCAAGAGCAGTGGGAGTTGAGCGAGTGATGTAAAGTGTAGAGTGAATAAGCTGTGCAAGAGCAGTGGGAGTTGTGCGAGTGATGTAAAGTGTAAAGTGAATAAGCTGTGCAAGAGCAGTGGGAGTTGTGCAAGTAATGTAAAGTGTAGAGTGAATAAGCTGTGCAAGAGTAGTGGGAGTTGTGCAACTGATGTAAAGTGTAGATTGGATAAGCTGTGCAAGAGTAGTGGGAGTTGTGCGAGTGGTGTAAAGTGTAGAGTGAATAAGCTGTGCAAGAGCAGTTGGAGTTGTGCGTGTGATGTAAAGTGTAGAGTGATTAAGCTGTGCAAGAACAGTGGGAGTTGACCGAGTGATGTAAAGTGTAGAGTGAATAAACTGTGCAAGAGCAGTGGGAGTTGAGCGAGTGATGTAAAGTGTAGAGTGAATAAGCTGTGCAAGAGCAGTTGGAGTTGTGCAAGTAATGTAAAGTGTAGATGGAATAAGCTGTGAAAGAGCAGTGGGAGTTGACCGAGTGATGTAAAGTGTAGAGTGAGTAAGCTGTGTAAGAGCAGTGGGAGTTGTGCAACTGATGTAAAGTGTAGATTGAATAAGCTGTGCAAGAGTAGTGGGAGTTGTGTGAGTGGTGTAAAGTGTAGAGTGAATAAGCTGTGCAAGAGTAGAGGGAGTTGTGCGAGTGATGTAAATTGTAGAGTGAATAAGCTGTGCAAGAGCAGTGGGAGTTGACCGAGTGATGTAAAGTGTAGAGTGAATAAGCTGTGCAAGAGCAGTGGGAGTTGTACAACTGATGTAAAGTGTAGATTGAATAAGCTGTGCTAGAGTAGTGGGAGTTGTGCGAGTGGTGTAAGTTGTAGAGTGAGTAAGCTGTGCAAGAGCAGTGGGAGTTGACCGAGTGATATAAAGTGTAGAGTGAATAAGCTGTGCAAGAGCAGTGGGAGTTGTGCGAGTGACGTAAAGTGTAGAATGAATAAGCTGTGCAAGAGCAGTGGGAGTTGAGGGAGTAATGTAAAGTGTAGAATGAATGAGCTGTGCGAGAGCAGTGGGAGTTGAACGAGTGATGTAAAGTGTAGCTTGAATAAGCTGTGCGAGAGTAGTGGGAGTTGTGTGAGTGATGTAAAGTGAAGAGTGAATAAGCTGTGCAAGAGTAGTGGCAGTTGTGCGAGTGATGTAAATTGTAGAGTGAATAAGCTGTGCAAGAGCAGTGGGAGTTGACCGAGTGATGTAAAGTGTAGAGTGAATAAGCTGTGCAAGAGCATTTGTAGTTGACCGAGTGATGTAAAGTGTAGAGTGAATAAGCTGTGCAATAGCAGTGGGAGTTGTGTAACTGATGTAAAGTGTAGAATGAATAAGCTGTGCAAGAGCGGTGGGAGTTGAGGGAGTGATGTAAAGTGTAAAGTGAATAAGCTGTGCAAGAGCAGTGGGAGTTGTGCAAGTAATGTAAAGTGTAGAGTGAATAAGCTGTACAAGATTAGTGGGAGTTGTGCAACTGATATAAAGTGTAGATTGAATAAGCTGTGCAAGAGTAGTGGGAGTTGTGCGAGTGGTGTAAAGTGTAGAGTGAATAAGCTGTGCAAGAGTAGAGGGAGTTGTGCGAGTGATGTAAATTGTAGAGTGAATAAGCTGTGCAAGAGCAGTGGGAGTTGTGCAACTGATGTAAAGTGTAGATGAATAAGCTGTGCTAGAGTAGCGGGAGTTGTGCGAGTGATGTAAAGTGTAGAATGAATAACCTGTGTAAGAGCAGTGGGAGTTGTGCAACTGATGTAAAGTGTAGATTGAATAAGCTGTGCAAGAGTAGTGGGAGTTGTGCGAGTGGTGTAAAGTGTAGAGTGAATAAGCTGTGCAAGAGTAGAGGGAGTTGTGCGAGTGATGTAAATTGTAGAGTGAATAAGCTGTGCAAGAGCAGTGGGAGTTGACCGAGTGATGTAAAGTGTAGAGTGAATAAGCTGTGCAAGAGCAGTGGGAGTTGTGCAACTGATGTAAAGTGTAGATTGAATAAGCTGTGCTAGAGTAGTGGGAGTTGTGCGAGTGGTGTAAGTTGTAGAGTGAGTAAGCTGTGCAAGAGCAGTGGGAGTTGACCGAGTGATATAAAGTGTAGAGTGAATAAGCTGTGCAAGAGCAGTGGGAGTTGTGCGAGTGACGTAAAGTGTAGAATGAATAAGCTGTGCAAGAGCAGTGGGAGTTGAGGGAGTAATGTAAAGTGTAGAATGAATGAGCTGTGCGAGAGCAGTGGGAGTTGAACGAGTGATGTAAAGTGTAGCTTGAATAAGCTGTGCGAGAGTAGTGGGAGTTGTGTGAGTGATGTAAAGTGAAGAGTGAATAAGCTGTGCAAGAGTAGTGGCAGTTGTGCGAGTGATGTAAATTGTAGAGTGAATAAGCTGTGCAAGAGCAGTGGGAGTTGACCGAGTGATGTAAAGTGTAGAGTGAATAAGCTGTGCAAGAGCATTTGTAGTTGACCGAGTGATGTAAAGTGTAGAGTGAATAAGCTGTGCAAGAGCGGTGGGAGTTGAGGGAGTGATGTAAAGTGTAAAGTGAATAAGCTGTGCAAGAGCAGTGGGAGTTGTGCAAGTAATGTAAAGTGTAGAGTGAATAAGCTGTACAAGATTAGTGGGAGTTGTGCAACTGATATAAAGTGTAGATTGAATAAGCTGTGCAAGAGTAGTGGGAGTTGTGCGAGTGATGTAAAGTGAAGAGTGAATAAGCTGTGCAAGAGTAGTGGCAGTTGTGCGAGTGATGTAAATTGTAGAGTGAATAAGCTGTGCAAGAGCAGTGGGAGTTGTGCAACTGATGTAAAGTGTAGATTGAATAAGCTGTACTAGAGTAGTGGGAGTTGTGCGAGTGGTGTAAGTTGTAGAGTGAATAAGCTGTGCAAGAGCAGTGGGAGTTGACCGAGTGATGTAAAGTGTAGAGTGAATAAGCTGTGCAAGAGCAGTGGGAGTTGTGCAAGTGACGTAAAGTGTAGAATGAATAAGCTGTGCAAGAGCAGTGGGAGTTGAGGGAGTAATGTAAAGTGTAGAATGAATGAGTTGTGCAAGAGCAGTGGGAGTTGAGCGAGTGATGTAAAGTGTAGCGTGAATAAGCTGTGCAAGAGTAGTGGGAGTTGTGTGAGTGATGTAAAGTGTAGAGTGAATAAGCTGTGCAAGAGTAGTGGCAGTTGTGCGAGTGATGTAAATTGTAGAGTGAATAAGCTGTGCAAGAGCAGTGGGAGTTGACCGAGTGATGTAAAGTGTAGAGTGAATAAGCTGTGCAAGAGCAATTGGAGTTGTGCGAGTGATGTAAAGTGTAGAGTGAATAAGCTGTACAAGAGCAGTGGGAGTTGTGCAAGTGATGTAAAGTGTAGAGTGATTAAGCTGTGCAAGAGCAATGGGAGTTGTGCGAGTGATGTAAAGTATAGAGTAAATAAGATTTTGCCAATTGATAAAACACACTGTGATATGAGTTACAGAATATTGGCATATTTACTGGTATAAGTCGAACTCATGGATATGTGTGGTAGTAAATATACATTCCTTTTCATCCGTGTTTAGAGCAGGTCTATTTCAGGCAAGCGACTTCTCCACGCAATGCCATAATTTTTCTCCATCACCAGTATCAGGAAATCATGACTCTTCCCCAGTCCTAGCTATTTCTATTTATCTACTCTTCCTTATCATTTTTCTTCTGAAAAGGTGTAGATACCTTCTTCTTAGACACCTGTTACTGACTTCTATAGAGAGTAGGTTTAATTCAGGTATGAGACCCTGCAGATGTGATGTAATAATATAACCCCTCTTGACTCTCCTATATCTACCAGAGGGGTTTATGTCAAGGGGTAAATTTCCCAATATATTTAATATAAATCTTGGATAGCTCTTGATTTTTTAAAATCTAAAATAAACATTAAATAAATATTGTAATAATTTTATTGCCTTGTATTGAAAGTTAACCAGAAATTTCTGTTGCCTAAAGGAGAAATTGTTAAAAATATAACAATTTTTATGTTTAAAAATATTTGTACTTAACTGATTTTTACCAATTTTACTAGACTAATTGACAACTTTAGTAATATATTTGTAAATTGTCTCCTGATTCTGTAAATTTTTAAACAAAAAATAACCACATTTTTTTACATAAATCACAGGGTTGGATTAGGTTAAAACAATCGCACCGAACTTAAGTGTATATTGAAAGTGCCATTTTATAAAAAAGTAAAACAAAGTAAGTCATCAGTTGAGTTAGTTTATACAGTTTATTATTAGTTCAATAACTGGTCATTAAATTTCTGTAGTTTTAATTTGTATTACTTAGTTTAATTTACCTATTAATAATATATTGTTCAAAACATGCATTTTTCAAACAAGTTTTGTCATCTTGCCTAAGGAAAGTAGAATTTTTTTCTACTTGAAGGCAAACCAGTGAATTGAGCACCCTACTTTTGTCAATTTCTACGAGTTTTGTTTGCAAAAAAAATTAAGCATAATAAAGGATTCACAAAAAGCAATAACATTAAAACTTACAATTCGTTTTTGTACTTAAATATAATATGATTGCTGAACTCTCTAGACAGCTACATTGTCCGGAAATAGTTCAAAATTGTTTCAGGTGTATTGGTGAATCCAAAGTCTTCAGATACCAGTTCAAAAACTTTTAGGGAAAACTTTGTTCAGAAGCATTGAATGTGCACCATCCTTAGAGCAAACATGCAGTTTTGATCTAGTTAATCATGTCCTCAGCTGATTCAGTTCAGCTTCATTAAGTAAAGAATAGAAACCGCTTTTATTATTTTTAATAACTCTGACTCTTGAACGAATGAAACAATTTACTCGAATTTATAGTTTGCTGAATGCTTGGTTAAAAGATTACTGAGGAAAATGTGTATCTCCATAGGCCATGAGAAATGTAGACCTATTTTTCATGTATTTTCAGCATACGATTTTCAAGCCAATTTCCTATACTTTCATGTATAGTTATTATTATATTGCTTACGCGTTAACTTAAAATGTCGGTTTGTATTTAACCCTTAACTGTTAAGACTATTAAGGGCATTAACTTAAAAAATCAATTATGTATACATTTTTCTTATAAAAAAATTATATTAATTTTTACTCTCAGTAATAATAAAAAATAATTGTAAATATTTATTACATTCTCTGTAGAAAAGATATCGTTAACAGTTTCATGCTCCTTTCCCCTATTGTGGAAGCACAATAAATATCAATCAAAACGTTTTTTGACCAACGTTACATTTAAAACATTTGATTTACTCTAATACATTTTTTTTTAAAAAAAAGCCATGTTTCAATTTCCCCCTTTTAGATAGTTGTAGTTTATGTACTGGAGAAAGGGGACTGGCAGAAGGAAGTAGAGGATGCTTCTATATTCCCTTTAAATATAGAAGTTTTTTGAAAAGTTAAAATGTGGTATGTTCAATTCAAATATGTTATTCCATTTTATGCCAACAATTTGATTGATTATCGTTTTACTCTGCTGATCCTTAATTGTTGGTTTAATTTGTTAAAAAAAAACTGTTCAGATATGAATTTTTCTTGTATCAATTTTGTAATACATGTGATTTCATTAGAGTATGATTGTGGGTTCACTAATCACTGCTAAATAGCAGCAGGAGCTGTATGAATCTCCTTTAGTAGGGGTTTAAGGGACTACTTTGATGAAATTTAGGTAAATTATTAACACTCTAAAATTATAAATTAAATAGTAAAATTTTTTGGTGTAAAATTAATATTACTTTAAAAGTTAGTGTATTTTTGTGCATAAAATTAAACATCATTAGATGCATATTCAAAATTTTGATTTTAACAGTTGCATGTTAAAAAAAACTTACTTATTTGCTTACTAGCCAACTCCCATCCTTGTTAGCAGGTGAGCTATTTGACGGCGCGCTGACGTAGAGGCGGGCGATCTCCCTGTAGTTGTACTGGCAGCGAATCGCTGTTGCTCATTTAGCATTTAAAAAACCAAATAATATGGAAATAATTGAAACAAGGACATTTCCTCAATTTAACCTAATATTAATTTGTACATTCAAGTATTTATCCAATTATGGTAATATAAATTTAAAAATTGACTAATAATACTGTGACTCACTATTGTTAAATACAGCGCAGAGAATAAACTTATTTCACGTTGTCAAAACATTTTAATCAAAATATAAATATTTTACTGAGCAAACTCATAATTAAAATTAAATAAAATAATTAACAAAATTGAAGTGGAATACTTTATTTTTCTTACAAGAATCAAACTGACATTTATGGCATTCAGTTAGCAGATCTTACATTATACAGAAAAAAAGAAAATATGAAATATAGTTGTTCTAGCTGATATAATACTCAGATAAAATATAATATAATTTTAAAAAAATAAATATATGACATTACAAAAGGAAAAATGTCAACATGCAAGTTGCTCTTTAAAAAATTTTGCCACTCTAGCCTTGGAAATAGTGTTGTCACATTGCCAGCAGTGCAGCTCAGATTTAGATATGCTATATCTGTTTAGGTTTGCTGACTTATTTATGAATTCTCTTAAGTGATTCCAGTTACACATTATGTGGCCAAGTATTTAATGATATATTATCATCAGACACATTCTTATTAATATAAAAATTTAAGTGGAAAGTTCAAATTTTGATACAATTATTATCTATGTATTTATAAACATAAAAATATTTGCACAAGGTTAAGAGTTATGTAATAGGTAGTTCACTGAAAAGGTTACTGATGAAAGTACAATAACACAGTGAGTTTGAGGGGGTGTGTAGTGGACTTGTGCTCATGGGTTGTCTTGAAATAGCACATAGCTTTACTGGCCCTTTGCCCATGTCCCCTCTTGTTACTGGCTGTTGGCATCAGTTGCAATCAATTTCTTTGCTCTCAACAAACCTAACGTCACATGGATATACGTTAAAAAAGCAATAATATTTTAATTATGGGTTGATTTTACAAGTACATTAGTACCAAAATTGATTTTTACAGCATTACTTTTTGGTTCTTAAATATCAGTCTCTACTATTATCTTGGGAATATGCCAGTAGAACTGTTTTGGCAATATGGAATGTTTTACTACCAACATTATACTGTTACAGATCAGCCTCTCTGTCTGAAATCCTGTATATATTATATGTGTGAATTGTTTATTGGATATACTGGTAATTGTTTTTATAGTGTTAAGTTTCATGCAGATCGTTTAAAAAGATGAGTGCATATTTTATGAATGCACAATATAGTGACGTAATAAATATAAAATAATATGTTCAGTGTGTGTTAATGTGTGCTGAAGACTTTTGATTAAAAATTGTATGCTTATTTTATACTAAATTGATGAAGAGTATTTTTTTCAGTTCTATTGTGATAAGTGATATCTTATTTATCAAAAGAGAAATTGAAATATATTGAAATGTAAAATATGTAATTTTACATCATTCACAAAATGTAAAATAATAAGTGATAATGGCCGGAAAACCAGTTCAGTTAGAACAGGAATGGTCCGTCCATGCACAGTTAACGTTCTCTCATGGTAGTCCCCCACTATTAAGTCCGACACCATGTGTACAATGTCCGACACCACCTCCTCATCCTTGCTATGGATTCCAGCGGGGTAACATCATATTTACAACAAAACCGCCTGGTGATAAGCCAGCTTATGGTAGTCTACCTAGTAGGCGTATTCCTCAGCCTTATGGTCGGCGTTGCATGAGTACATGTAATATTACATTAGCACAACAAGATCACCATAATCAACGCTGTCATCACACTGTTACGCTTTCTTGTGATGAACCGAGTGCTTATAATCGTACTGCAGATGTTTGTGATATTTGTTCTGGTGGTGGACGGAGTCCTACTGCTGCAAGAAGAGCACACACATTCACTTCTCATTTCTGTACAAGGGTTCCTGATAAAACATCTGGATCTAAAGACGTTGCATCACAAACTTCCCAGGTGTTTTCCCATGTACCTAACTCAGATAAATCTTTGAAGTCAAATATAAAATCGAAGGACATCCTGCAAATTCCACAACTAGGTTCAGATCAATCAAGAGCAAGGAGTAAATCTCCAAAGGTAAGATTTTCCATGACTATAATTTCCTTCATTTATTATAATAATTCATTTATATTTATTTATAGTATTCTAACATTTAATGAAACATTATTAAATTTCCACATATAAAAATTTCCATTTTGTAAATTTTCTTTGAAAAAAACCCTATAATTCAATTATGAATAGATTAACAACTTTTTTGTTAGAGTTTAGTATTATTATTAATATATTAAACAATTATAAAAATCTGAATCTTAAAAAGCTACTAACAATAGATTTAAGAGTAAAAGATTAATGATTAGACATTTGAGTTTGTTTTAGTCTGATATAGATTTTTAATTGAGCAAAATTACTTTCTATTTGAAAAATAAAAATTTTGTAAATGAAATGTACCAAAATTTAAGCTTATTTTGTGAACAAAGATAATAGTTCATCAAATCATAATCAATTAGTTTAGAATTTGTTTAGTTAATGTGACTTTGTCACTAAAACTTGTAAAAAAAAAATTTATAGATTGTTAGTTGGTGTTCAGTATTATTTAATTTCTATAAATATATTTTCATATTCATAGTTTATGTTCTAAATTTAAAGTTTACAAATTACACTTTTGCTATTACTAGCGACCAGACATTTGTTTTAGCAAAAGTGTAATTTGTAATTTACAACCAGCTCGTCATGAACAGCAACAAGATTTCAATATTTAAAGTTTAGTTTGATTTTTCAGATATTATAATTTGATCATAATTGCATATGATTTTGATTGTAATGAATAGAGAAAAACATGGTCAAAGAAAAGACTGCAGTTATGTTTTATTTATGATACATGATTTTATAGGAAAATACTTTTACAAAAATATATAGTTGATATTTCTTAAACTAAAAATAATTTGAAGTCATATTTGTGTCTGAATTGGAATATTAAGCCTGCCAGTTTTTCATTGAAGTTTATATTCCTTTTGAAAACAACTACCATATAAGAAGTTAATTGATATTATTAGGAAGATAATACATCATTTTTAAATTCTCAGGGAAAGGAAATAAATAGTTTTGATTCAGACATAAAACAGTATCAAACTTATTTGGCTTCTGTATGTGGTTTTAAAAATTGTTATTACCAAGTATTACTAATTTGTATTACAAAGAATATTAAGGCATATATAGTAGAACCTCATTATAACAGATTATTTGGACTGTTTCCCGTTTTAATGAAAATCCATTCTTAAACAAAACATAAGTTTTTGCAAAAATTAGCAATGGGCCGATTCTTAGGAATCGATTTTGATTTCCATTCTAAAATTTTACTTCCAATTATGAATTTTTAAGTTGATTCTGGATTCTTTTAAGTTATATAGGCCTATGATATTCAATAATAATAATTTAGTTAACATTTTAACCATATTGAGAACACATTTAAAAGTTCTGCTTTTATGTAATAGGCTACAGAAAACGTTCATCCTTGATTTATTAGTAGGAATTTCTGAAAGCATGACAAACATAACGGATAAAAGAGACAAACCAACGCACTAGAAAAGCTTGCTATTGTCTTTGTTGTTGCATTATAAGTAATAATAATATTTTTATCTCAAATTGGCATAGGTGATAGTTAATTATTTTCACATTAAATAACACCGCACTTGTATGTTATCAGTTATAAAACTAAAATCGGAATCGGCACTTCAATCAATGGAGAATCGAGTATCGGCTATTTCTCGATACCATTAGAATCAACAATTTCTGGAATCAAGAATCTGAATTGGTCAATTCTTAGCAAAAATTCTACTAAAATGAAGAGAGAGTAATAGGTTTATAAAAAAGGGACTAAACTTTGCCTACAAATGACTTTAGGTGGTATTTGCAAAGGTTTTGTTCAATAAAACATAAACGCTCAATAAACCAGTAGCCTATTATAATTAAGAACAATATATCTACAACATATGTTCACTATTTAAAGTTCTTTTGGATCATTTTTAGAGAGGAATAGAAGGGTTAAGTGCCATTATCAGTAGTCATATAGGTATCCCATCAGCATGAGCAGAGCGATGCCTGTTTTCATGGCGTGATCACTCTTCAAAACACTGTCCAGTTTAATAGGGTGTTTATAATAAGGTTCTGCTGTATCTCGTTTTACTAAATTATAATTGAAACTTAGTTAGATTTTAAAAATCACTACTGGACAAAAACATTCATACAGTATAACTAAAGGTATTTTAAAAATGACTAAATTAATAAGTCAGCAAGACTAAATGAAGCACTAACTGTATTATTCTCTTTTTGATCTAATCCTAAAAGACTTAAATTTTTGCCTTCATTAAGAACCCTAATTAAATAGCCTTAAATTTACTTCTTAAGTCTTACTGACAAGTTTTAGTAAATGATTAAATATTACTATTACAGAATGGACGCCGACTGTCACGATCGCCAGCTAGAGTTCAAGGAAAATCTCCTCTACTGAGTAAAAATAATACCGATTCTAAGAAGAAACCAAGAACCGTACACATTGATGTGTATTGTACAGGTTCTGATGCCAGTGGGTCTTCTGATGCTGAAGATACTTCCACTCCACAAACAGTGTATGAATCCGAAAAAGTGCGTGTTACTCATACACGTGAAGTAGATAAGTTACCTCAAACTTTATGTCGCCAGAAGCGTAGGACTCTTAGTGCAGGCTCTTCAACATCTAGTGGCTTTATTTCTAAAGCTGGAGCTTCAAATAATTTACAAACAAATGATACTGGGAGTTCGCTTTATCCATCACAGATGAGTTCTTTTAGTTCTATTTCGAATCCAAGAAGCAGTATTGTAAGTGACAGTTCCCTTGCATCCCATTTGTCTTCAAGCTGTGCTCTTTTTAGTAATGAGTCAGGAACGTCTTGGAAAGACACATCAACTGCGGATACAATAGGTTCAATACTAGGGGAAAGTAATAGCACCCTTGGAAAAAGTGATAGTTTTGAATATGCTGATTCTGTGGATAGATTACGAATTTTAGAAAAGGAAAGGGCATGGGGAGCTGGTAGCAAAACATGGAGATCTCCTCAAGTAGAGAGAAAACATTTACTGCAACAGCAGAAGCACCAACAGTATGTTGAACGACGGGGTTCACCTTTTCCGCAGTGGAAACCAGATGAAAATGAAGATGAAGAAAATAGCAGTTCTGATGAATCTGAATCTAGTCAAGGATCAGAAATGGCGTGGAGTTTTGGGCGTCTAGAAGATATAGAAAACATGAAATCAAAATTTGTTAAACGGGAAGATACTGTTAGGAAAGCCGTCAAAGATGTGAACCTAAATCTACTAGCAAATAAAAACAATGTGATTCGCTGTGATTCTGGGAGTCTGAGTGATTCAGCTGCACCTTCCATGTCTCACAAATATGCATGTCGAGATGCTATTGGCCCTTTCGGTATGGATAAAGAATCACCTCCAAAATCAAAGTTGACATCTAGTGTTACATCACCATTCACATCAGTACCTGGTAAAAAGACTGATCAGTTATCAAAGGCTGAGAAATTTGGAACTATTGTAGGGGCTTTTAAAAAACCTGGTCATCATATAGGACCTTCCAAAAATCCAGATTGTTCCTGTCAAAATTGTCGCCAGTTTTACGAGGAAAAGGGATATAGAAGCCGAACTCATTCTCTAGGAGATATGCCGAGTCCAAATCAAAGAGATCAGTGGAAAGCTACGCTTAATAATATTGTTCAAAATAGATTGACAGAAGATTCAGGAAGTGGTGAATGGGATGTATGATCATTAAACTGATGATAAATCCAAAATAGTGTCTGATAGCTATTTATATGTTTGTTTTTATTTTGAAGTAAGATATATTTGAACTTTTAGGCACACACACACACACGTGTGTATATATTTATTTAGGTTAGTTCTAGTAGAGCTTAAAACTTATTTAGGAATTTTTTGGACTAGATAGGAGACTGGCAGACTTTTCTAGTGGCAATTTAATCTTCTATACACATCTGTGGTTCACTTCAGTCTTTTCTTCTCCTTTTTTGGTTGATAAAGATTATTGTATGATCGAAATATTTCAATAGTGTGATATGCTTTTATATGTGTCTATTTATTTATTTCCAAGAGATTACAGTTTTGGACTATTGCCACTAGGTAGTTATGTCTCCTATCTAGTCCAAAACCTTATATATATAAAACATTGTTTCACTACATTTAATATCATGGTTTGAATGTTAATTATTACATACCATTCAAATGAGAATTGTGGTTTTTTGAGTGTTGAGATTTCTCTTGCGCACTTACATGTAAAATGTCTTTAAAAATGCTCTATTGTAAATACAAATAAGCATAAACAAAAAAATCACAATTTTTTTTGAATTATAAGGCATAATTGAAATTTATTGCTAATAAGTCCTGTGTTTGTATATTCTATTGAGCTCAAAACAAATTTGAATTTCAAAGAACTGGTTAGGAGAATTAAAGACTTATGTTGATAATGCTCCTGATTTCATCTTCACGTAGTAGATACGTGAAACAAAAACACAGATACGTGTATTTACTCCATTTAATGACAGATGACATCTTTTTAAAATACATCAGGTGTCTTAATGTTTTTTTATGTATCTGTATAAAAATGATCTCCAGGAAAGTCTGTTACAAAGGTATTACATTCTTCTCTCCAATCGAGTACATCCGATTTATTTGTCAAATGAATTTAAATATGGTTTTTACTTTACTATAGTTATGAATTTAGATATCAAGGTATTTGAGGTCAGTGAGTAGTTTCAGAAAGAAAAGAAATTAACTTATAATTTTTTAAATTTGATTTTTAAGTCTATTAGTATGTTTTTACACTTTAGTGTATATAGCAAAAAATAATATTACAGTATATTATTGTAATAGTGTATATACTTTTATTGAGTATATTATAGTTGTTTTGACATTACAGTTGAATCTCATAACAGACTAATTGAGACTGTAAGTCTGTTTATGAAAGGCAATTATAAAACAAAAAGTTCTTTCTAAAGTGCCTAAAACGAAAGAAACTGTAAAAGGTTAATGACAAGAAATAAACTGATTTAAAACCAAAAAAAATGTATTTACAGTGATTGAATATCAATTAACAGTTTCGTTCTTGGCATCTACTCTAATGTAAAAATCCAGACTGTACTAGAAACAAAATTTCTGTACTTAAAAAGTCTTAAAATTTATGTCGAAAGGGTTTTGAGGTTATTTGGAAAAAATCATTTTTTACGGTCACGGTGTAGGGCAGCTTATAGTGGGAATAGTATTTGTTTACCAAACGTCTACACTTAATAAGTATATACTATAAATATTATTGATTACTCTGCACTAGTCATAATTCTGTTTTATCACTTGTGGTAGTTGAAAACAGTTATGATATTTTTTTTTAGACCAGTCACCTTTTTGGTATAAGAGCTAAGAAGGAGGGTACTGCTGAGTTACACAAAATATTTATAAACACTCCATAAATGGATATAATAATTTTTAGTATTCTATACTCTTTACAGTTCTGTTGCATTACCTTAGAGAGAATTGTAGTTGACAAAAAGTGTAAGAACTGTGTCAGTAGCCATTTAGTCACATTGGCTCTGAATATGTGGCAATTGTTTACATTGTTAGCAGTTCCGGGCATGACTTATCTTTAAAACACAGTCTGTTATAAGGGACATCAGGTCCTTTATAATGAGGTTTTTATTGTATTTAACATTTTTAAAATTAAGTTGAAGTATGTTATAAATTCCCTTACGTATGAAAGCTGTATTTTATTTTAAGATTGGATCTTACTAATTGAATACTTGTGTTTATTTCTATTTTTTGAAGTGGCTTTGCTTTTGTGTAATATTAAATACGTTGCAAGCTACTTGTTATTAACATGTTGGTAAAGTAATTATTTTTAGCTGAAAAAAAATGCTTGACACATTTTGATTGGTACTTGAATAAACAAAAACATCTTTCTAACATGATTTTTGCTTTCTCCAAGAACCCATATACATATACGAAGTAATGTATTTTAATTTTGTATATTGTTTGGAAATTTGGTTTTTAAAATTGTAATTTTGTTCACCAAAATAATTTGTGTAATAAATATAATTAACATGATAGTTAATTGATTAAACATAAAAATATAATAGCTTAGGTTTATAACGTATAATTTATTTATGCTCCTACCTGTGCAAAAGTGATAAAATTATTTTTGAAATTGTTTTTGTCTACCATAAAATTGTCCAGTATAAAATTAATTTTAACAACACTGGTTGGACGGGAAACAATGTTGTAGGTGAATTTAACAAAAACACTATTATTTGTTTAATCATACTTTTAACAAAATAATAATTTGTTCTTAATTTCTGGATATTTTTAATTACAAAATGTGTACAATACACACTTATGTTTTTCTTATTTACACTAAATTCTGAGGATTTAGTTCACACTCACACTCGCATACACACGCTCGTGTGCGGCACACACACACACACACACATTACATTATGAAATCAATCTGTGTATGTATTTTACAAGTACAGTCAACTCCCGATTATCCGGGATAATTACCGGCAGGGCCGTCACGGATAATGCGAAATCACGGTTAAAACAAATACCATAATATCCACAGCCCTACTTCTACCCAATGACTGTAAAAACAGCTGATAAATAGTATCGCCTCCTGTTGTCCCGTCACTACTATACAGTTCGTTTTGATCAGAAGCAACGCATAGACTGACCACTGAGGAAGGGTAGTGTTTACGTTCGACTTGAGCGATCGTGTAATTCCGCGAATTCGGCGTTCGGATTTATTCTCCGAAAAACGCCCGCTCGCGCTCGGGGTTATCGCACCTCCATGCATCACGTTCGATGTTTCGATGTGCTCTGATCTGTGGACGTTGGAGATCAACGCATAATTAGGGATTCGCGCTTCATAGAACCGCGTGAATTTATAAAAGGACAACAAGAAATATAACGTAAACTCAGACATGCTGACCGAAACTCTGCCCACGAGTGCGCGTCGCGGGGAAACAGGTAGGAAGGATTTAGGACACGGGGTGGCGACTGTGGGCGAGTTGACAGTCTATAAATTATTCCGTAAAGGTTACTCTACGCCCCAACGACCGCCCGCGCTCGCATCCGTCCACCGCGTTCACATTTGACTCCTCCCGCCCCACTGCTTCAAGTGGAGCTGACGATCCCGGTTGATCCGCAACCCGGTTGATGCGATCCCGGATAATCGGGAGTTGACTGTACACCGTTTAAATAATAATCATGCTCATTATGTTTAATTAATATAAGAAATATTTTAGTTTAATATTTGGTTGTTGTTAAGTTTAGTTGTTAATTTCTGTTATTCAGAATGTAAATATACATGGTATATCATTCTGAAATATTACCTGATTGAAACATTTTTATAAGAAATATTTGTTGTGTATTGTTATTTCTGTAAATAAAAATAATATAGCGGGAATAATTAATTTTGTATGCCGATTTTATTTTTATCTTGTAATCAATTATTTGTCTTTGTTTATTTTTCATGGCCTATTAAATTAGATAGTTTGTCTGGTTTGTTACCTATAGCAGTAAGATGATTCTTTTATTATTTGCTGAAAATTTTTACTTTTATACTGTTTTAAAATCAAATTTTATTACTAAAATTGAAAATAAAGAATGCATCACCTTTTAATAATCTTTGTGTAATTTGTTCATACTGTATAATATAGCTTTAAAAATAAACTTGTGGTTTTCATTTCAGTTTTTTAAAAACATTTCCCAGGTATACACCATCTATATTACTTCCTAGATTTAAAATTTCTTAGAGATTTTAGATGCTTGATAAAGTTACGCTCGGCAAAGTTGTATTATTTGATGTAAGAATAAAAATATATTCGCTAAGTAATTCAAAGGAAGGACAATTGGCTCTCTTGAACTATAAAGTATCTAATTAGAAATGAAGTATAGCTCTGTTGGAGTTGGAATTCCAAGCAGTAAAGATTAACAAGCCCTTACTATGACAGCAGCAGTGCTCCTGGTGGTATAAAAGATATAGAATTATTGAAAATTATTTGTTGTTACTTCCCATTTGAAAGTACGGCTCTAAGAAAAAATGTATTTGTTTAGAATAGGGTGTAAATCATGAATGACATTGGGGGATGTTCAATGTTACATTTGCTTATATAATTCTTTATTATGTGACAGAAGTAATTATTAAGTAAATAATTAAAACTCCTAATTTTTGAGAATTATTGTCAGTTGTCGAGGTTTCTGGAAAAATGGAGAAAACACCTACAAGTATGCCATTCCAGGAGTTAAAGTCTTAGTAGACTCCTAACTAGGAGAGGTAGGGGATGGGTTTTTAAACAAATATCAAGAAATAACCTATTAGCAAATGTGTTATTTGATGCATGGTGAGAAACTTATAGAGTGATTAAACAAATTGAATTGTAAAGAATTAGAGAGTTACTTGGCACAGGAAATCACTAACAGTGGCCCAAAGAGAAGACGTAAGTTTGGTCTATATAGAGAGAGTTTAGTTTGGTGTATGGGGAGTTAGTCAGTTGTGCTGGGAAGATTCCAAATCTTCATTAAAAGATATTAATAATTTTTCTTTCCCATGGTTCATTGTATGTGTCACATTTAGGTCTAATTAGTTTGGTCCTGGGCATAAAGAAATGTTTGGCATTTTGAATATTTCTGTCTTGTAAATTGAATTAAAAAAAAAGAAATTATCTACCTCCCTGTCCCACATATACTTCAACCAATACCCTATCTTCTAAATTTAAAAAAAAAAAATTTAAACACTGCAAACCAAGCATCCGATATTAACATATAAAGCTTTTATTGACGTCTTATCAGAAGGTTTGAATATTTTTAACTGAAGTGTTTTATTGATTGTAATAAGAATTTAAATATTGTTAATGCGTTGAACTCTTAAAAAAAAATGCCATATACGTATATATATATATATATATATATATATATAGTCTTGAAATTGAAACACATAAAAGCACTTAAACAATGATATATTTCAACCTCACAGTGGTCTTTGTCAATCGAAGAGAAAACAAAGACCACTGTGTGGTTGAAATATATCATTGTTTAAGTGCTTTTATGTGTTTCTATTTCAAGACTACAGAGTGGACTCTTACCAAGGTAAGTCTGTCAGTCTCCTAGTCCAAAAAATCTAAATAATCTTTACCAACCAAAACTAACCTAAATATATATATATATATATATATATATATATATATATATATATATATATATATGTATATATATATGATAAATAGTTATTATCTGGAGTACATCCGTTCATTCTGCAGTGCATAAATTCGCAGTTCCGACGTTTCGCCAGAATCTCATCCAGCATTACCGAGGTGAACCCAACAACAGTTGAAGAGCGAGTGAAGAGCGCAGATAACTCTGCTCCTATATATAGAGGAATGAAGCCACGCCCATTGACGTCAATCCACACATATCTGATCCAAACAATCACTCACATTCCTTTGCCTTTGTTCACCTTTCTGCCGATAAAATCTATCAATGACACATTTCTACACTGCGGGCAAATTCAAAGTATCATCGCGTTTGTTAAGACTCCCTTGCTTCTCTATTTCGATACCCTATATATATATATATATATATATATATATATACTGTATATATTAGAGATTTTTATCCAAATGAAAATTCTATAGATTAAAAAATTAAAAAAATATACTCTTCTATTATCTAAAAGGGAAACAATAATTAAAATTCGTTCACAGAAATTTCAAGTCTGGAAACTCAAAAGACATTTAATTACATAAGGATCTAATATACAATGATTTACTTGGGAGAGGGCTAGTGGGTGGGTGTTCCAGGCAACTGTACTTTGTAAAGTTATACAAGCTTGAACTTAGTTGTTCTTCTTAAATTGATGCTTTATAATCTTCCTTTACTTTAGACTTGAGCTCAAAATTTCACATCTATAATTTTAATCTAAACTTTAAAAAGGAAACATTTTTGTTTTTTTTCCTTTTCTTTATATTATAATTTTTTTTAACTTGGACGGGTATGATACTACAGAATTTAGAAAAAAGATTTTTGTAATTGACAAAATGAGTTTCTGAATTGTTGTTTGAGCAGGAAGCTATGAAATCACCAACATCCGGTTGATAAATGAATTGTCAGTAAATCTTTTAATTAAATAAAAAGGGAAAGGTGTTATTTGACTATACTTCTTACTTAAATCAAATATTTACTTAGAGATAAGGCATATTACAAAGGATTAGAAATAAGATTTTACATCTTACTTATTTAAATTTACTATGGTTTATATACTTCACACACACACATATATATATATATATATATATATATATATATATATAAAGAACAAAAGTCAAAATACAAATACAAGAATTATATTTGAATTTACAATTCAAAGCTTTTCGTTGGCTAACAGTACCAACATCAATATTAAACAATTCAATTGAATTGTTTAATATTCCTGATGATATAATTCTTGTATTTGTATTTTGACTTTTGTTCTTTATTAATACACAAGAAAACATATTTCGATATATATATATATATATATATATATATATATATATATATATTTTAGGTTAGTTTTGGTTGGTAAAGATTATTTAGATTTTTTGGGCTAGGAGACTGACAGACTTACCTTGGTAAGAGTCCACTTTGTAGTCTTGAAATAGAAACACATAAAAGCACTTAAACAATATATATATATATATATATATATATATATATATATATATATATATATATATATATATATATATATACATATATATATATATATATATATATATATATATATATATATATATATATATATATATGTATATACATCTATAGTATAGGTTTAAAAAAATATATTTTAGTAAATAAAAAAACAAGGTACATTATAATAAATAAGTAATGGCTGCTACCAGTATTGTAATTCGATACATATGCTTTATCTAGAAGTATATAAGATCTGTTTGTTAAAGCTGGACAAAGGTTATCCAAAAAACTACATAATCATTTTGTGTGTAATAATTGTACATAAGAACAAAAAAATTAATAAATAAACTTCAGAGTGTAAGTACACACACATGTGTGACAGAATATTCTTTCGTTGTGATATACTGTACCTTGTAATTAACTTTTTAGTCTTTTAATGCAACTATTTCATTAGACTTTGTAATTTTCTTGATTCATACTGTATATTCTATTTTGTCGTGGAAACGTTATCTGCTTAGGAATACTTAAGTGCATTGAGGTAGTGTTTTTCATCTTACCCAGTAGTGGAAACACTATTTTTAAGGGAGTTGCTGATTTTAGCCACCATATCTAATCTTATATGTAGTTCTATCTAGACATTGTCAGTTGTTATTTTTTTAAAAGCTTTTTATTAAAATTTATTTATTTGGATCAAATAGAGAGAATTAGACACATAAAAGTACATGGAAATTCTGTCCCCTGCAAATATAATGCATATTATGAAATGCACCTATTGTTGAACAAGGGGCACAACCTTACTTTATAACCTTTAGGAACTAAGGAAGACCAGGTTCCCATTAGAAATGCTCATAGTAACATTTCACAAAGTTTGAAAATCTTTTACAAATTGTTGAAATATTTTTCTCTGTGTAACAAACCTAAATAGTAGATATAATCTACAACAAATGCACTTAGACATCTTTATCCATTTTGTAAGTATTTCTCAGTTGAAGAAGCCCATTTTATAAAATTAAAATAGTCACTTAAATAATCACACAAATTGCTACTCACCATAGAGCAAGATTGTCTTTTTAGGAATAACAACTCAAAAATCAACTTTTTGAATTTTGATGTGATTCTTTTAGAGTTGATTAGTCAGGATGCAGCATAAGTAAGCCCTGTAAGAGGAATTAACTGCTTAACTCTTTTGAAAATATTATTTATTAATTTTTTAATTATGATCAAATTAAAAAAAAAAAAAAATTAAAAACCTGTAAATATAGATTTATGCCAGTAAAATAAATTTTAAATTAACAGTTATTGACAAAGTAACGTTAGATGTCTTATTAAAAATAAACAACTACAAATTTAAAAAAAGTTTCTATATTTAATTTAGTTGTCATTTTTTGTAATTTTTTTACAGATTCCACTTTATTAAAATACATTTTGATGATAATATTCTACCAGTTTTTGTTTGCTGAAGTAATAAAATTGTGCCTGCCTTTGAGGAAAACCTCTCTTTTTAACGGGTACTGGTAGGTCAAAATTACTAATATTGTTGGTCACTGTTTTAGTGTGATTAATATCAGTCAAAATTACTTGCAACACCTTACCCTAAAGAGTTAAACCCCGCTTTATATTTAATTTTAACTCAACAAAGTTTAGAAAAATTGGTTCTTACTTGAGGTGATGATATGCCTAAGTCAGGCTTACGAAGGAACAAAATTTTATTTCGAGTTCCAATCTAGAAACAAATTTTAAATTTATTGATTACAAAAAAATGTATCAGATTTCTTATGTTGTGTATCTGAATTTATTTTAATATTCAGTCAAGAGTATTTTTGTTCGATTATTATTTCATATAAATGCATTTGAACTTTCGTTTTTGCTTACAATGTAATATATGTTTTGTATTGGTATTATTACACTTTTGAAAGGCAGCAAGTTGGATGCTCCTGTTCTTTATAGAGTTTATTCGATACTATGTGCAATTCCTAAAACATGATTGTTGTTTTAGGCTCAAGCAAGTTTATCTGAATCAAGTAGAAAGCTAGATTTATTACGCCGCTCATTGGAATTGAGAAGACAAGAACTACCTCCTGATTCGGCTGCAGCAGCTCAGTTGAAGAAAGAGTTACAGAGTGTTCAATCTGCTAGTCCTGTTCCTGTCATGTACACCAGTCTCCAACCTTTCCGTGAATCTACTAAACCCTTGTCTAGTTCTCCTTCATCTTTAAGTAGATGTGCTGCTGTAACTGGTAAACTAGAAGTCAGGTAAGAAAATATCTATTCATTGTACTTAGTAAATAGTTTTAGGCACAGAGAACAGAAGTAAAGTATCTTTGAGATTTACTTTTGTTAAAAATTTATGCTATACTGTTAAATGAAATATGACGGATTATCTACAGCTGAATGAACCATTCCATCCCACGATGTTGAGTTTGTAGTGAAAAATTAGAATTATTTATTTTAAAGCCTTTATTTAACAAAACAATAAAAAATTCTGTACAAATGCTAAACAAAAATTTTGTAAAAGGATAGCTATTTTAATGTTCATGTACATCTGTTCTCATCTCATTAAAAATGAAGTAATCAATCTGTTTGCTTTATCTATAAAAAAGTTTTTATAGTTTTGCCTTGCAATCTTTTAAACTCTGAATAACTCACACAAATCTCTTCTCTGAACTCTATCCAACTATGTTACAATTAATTCTGCTTACTTTTTTGTCTACATCAATTATTTGAAAATATATGATATGAGAATATTTGAAGAACTCTGTAGTTCAGTAACCACTTCATCCAAGTTTAGAATTTTTATTATAGCAAATTTTTCATATTCAAAATGACCTAAATTTATCTGAATAATAAAAAAAATAGTTTCCCAATAAAGCAATTGCTAGTGTCTTTTAGGGTGTGGGTTCATGTTGCATCAATTACCGCACATGTCTGTATTTTATATTACATCAGTAAAATGTTGGCTTCACTGACATATTTTTGAGTAATTTATGTTCCTAGGCTGTCCCTTCTTTAACACAAGGCACCCTGTTCATGGAAGAAAGTACTTAATCAATTTTCTAACTATAAATTTTAAGAAATCATTTTTTAAATATGATTAATGCTGCAGTAAAATCAATTTTGATTCTGTCTCACTGGTGTTAAGTGACTGTTATTTGTTGTTATGTTATATGTAACAATACAATAATGTTTTTTATATATGGCCTACCTCATAATGTTTGAGCACAGCACAATGCGACTTAATAATGATGGTATTAATAATAATCATAACAACCCAGTAAAAATAAAGCTTTATGCTTATATAAAGCTTATATAAAAATGCCAAAAAGTAGGTATGAATGCTGCATTAGACAGGCCTTCACTAGATTATTAATAAACTAGATTATAGATAATTAAATCTGCCCTTGCTATTTGTTAAGAAATGACACCTGCTTCATGTTTTCATTGAATGATGATTTTACTTAATTTCATTTTATTTGGTAAAATAATAGAATTTTTACATTTGACTAAATATAAATTTCTAAGAATATATAAACCTTTATTCAAAGATATCTTTTTTCAACACATATTGAATATTTATTATCCTCTTTCTACCAACTTTATATTTAAAATTAATTCCAGTTACATAAATGTTTAGATTGATGGGTTGTCAAGACCTTTTAGAAGAAGTTCCAGGCCGGTCGAGAAGGGAGAAAGAGAATTCTTCTAGTCCTGGGGACCTTAGATCTTTTGTTAAAGGAGTTACGGGAAGAAGTTCTAGCAAGTCTTACAGTGTAAAAGATGAAACCAGCAGTGAGTATGATGTCTTAATCAAGTATTATTTAAAGACCTTTGTATTCAGTAATCACAGTAAAGGATATTATAAAAAAAAGTCCTTACAATAATTGTTTGTATTTTTTTTCAGAATATGTAAACACTTTTTGTAGTAGCTATTTTGTCGTTTTAGGAACCCTTTTGCTTTATCATTTAGTTTACAGTTTTATAAATTTTATCAAGCTGATTTGAAGCTCTTCATTATTCTGGTCATATGGAGGCCATTTTGGACATTTATTGTAGATTGTCATATGGAGGTTAGGTGTAGGTAATAATTTTCTCCAGCCTAGATTTGTATATTAAATATGGTTTCATTTCTTATGTGATATAATTTATTTCCCCTTAACTAAAAGTCTTGAAATAAGCGTCAATCATGTTTTCTGTAGTATAAGTTATATTATTATTTTTTGTACACATTTGGGTTACATAAAGTATAGATTACTATAAATGTCAATGCATATAAAAAGTTTTACACTGTTAGGCTTCACAATCGGCAACACTCGTCAGTTGGAGCTGGTAGATTAGCCATCATTATTTGTTATTTGTTTACTCCTGGTTGTATTAAAGAGTCAGTAAGTCAGAGAAGGTCGGGTTTGATGGCCCACTGAGTATAAAGATTCTGTCATGCAACACTGCCTGCGGTTAGAATTGTAGGAACAGTAGCGATTTCCAATGTAGAAGGACGTTTATGTTGTTGGGACAAGTAAAAGGTTTAAATCCTGGGGGAACGACTTTATTTATCACACAGGTAGACTGATTATTTTTCTTTACAGGTTTACAATTGTACAAAGTACATAAGTGTAAGACATGAATATACAGTAAACTCCCGATTATCCGTGGGCGGATTAACCGGTTTGCGGATTATCCAGGGTCTGTCATTGTTTTACAAATATCCAATTTTTATTCCAATCAGATTCATGTGTTTAAATTTCCAAACGGTGAATTACGACATAAATACATATAAGGCTTAATAGAAGTTAAGAGGAAGGCAATAGATATGTAAATATGTACGTACTAATTTTTACATTGAAAGGGAAGCATCTCGACACGGGCTAGCGAAATAAAAGGGGCGAGCAGACTACTATATAAGAGACAATGACAAAATGCTTGGACGCCCGAAAACCTAATGTGTATCATAAGACTGTAAACCAATGTCAGCTAATCTCGGCTATCAATAGTCTAGGACGTGACATATGCATTATCCATGTCTGTCATATACATTATCGATCTTTATGCCTTTGTGACACACATGACACAAGTAGACACTGTGCGACAAAATGGTTCTCAAGATACTTAGATCGCACATTAAAGCTAAATCAATGCTCACAAATAAACAGACGAAAGTGACAGATTTTTTTGTTAAAAAGTGAAAGTATTATGTGTAAAGGAAATTACATATGTACATACATACTTACTTTTGACATATACTTATGTACGTATTGTAAATAGTTAGACATATAAATGTACATGTTTAATCTGTCAAATACATCGACATTTTAAATTATTTTCTGTATTTATTTTGTCCTCTGAATATTATTTGTGAATTGCATTACCCGGGGTCATTATTTGTGTAACTTATGGTATAATAATCGATTATCGATCGTTTTGCGTATTTTTTGTTCATAGCGGATTATCCGGGGAATTCGTTATCCTGTCTTGCAGGGCCACCCTATTCCATGGATAATCGGGAGTTTGCTGTACATGGAAAATATGTTCATAAGAAAGCATGTAAGACATGTTGTGAATTAAGACTAAACAAAGTACAATAATATGCTTAAATTTAACAATAAATTTAAAAAAAAAGTTATGTTTAATATGACTTATCAAGTAAAGAAAATTAACAAAAATACATTACAAACGAAAAGAGACTAATTTCTTTATGTGAGATAGTAGGGTATGAGAAAATGTTATAGGAAACTGAGAAGTATTTTAGGTGGTGTCTGAAAGCAATATTATTTCACAGTGGAATGAAAAATCTTTTATTCCAGTTGCTTCTTCAGTTCTATGAAAAAAAACTTGCTGGGCATTTTTAAAATCAATAAATATGACAAATTTATGGTGAATTAATGGGCATAGCTATTTTTTTAAGGTTACAAAGTGACTTCACAAGTACTGTTGTTTTCTATGTTTATGGGAGATTAGAGCTATAGAGCATCATTTTTTTAAAAGAAAGAATAACCCAAGAGGACTTATTTATTTATTTATTAATTGAAGAAAATGTTTCAAACAACCTCCTAGTTTTGACCCCAAGCAAGTACTTCTCCCACTTCACTGTAGTTATGACAAAAAATTTCATTAAGGCCATTATACATGAGGCACCAAGCATGATCAATTTGGTTGAACTTTCCCCTAAATTAAGTGATACTGAACTGAGAGAAAACATTTTTACTGGGACAGGTATCAGAAAAGTAAATTGTTCCTAATTTGAGGGCAAACTTAACCATAAAGAAGTGTTTGCAAGGAAAGCATGAAATATGTAAAAAAAATGTTATTTCCTTTCTAATTTAATCATCAATAAGTGTGTTCTTACCTGAAATACACAATTGTGCGAAATACACAATTGTAAAAAATTAAGACACTCGTAAACTATTTTTTAGGTGTTTTTTATTTATACTTCAGAATAGTTACTAATTGAAAAAAAATAAAAGTATCTTAAAAACCAAGTTTTAAAATGTGTCGAAAAGATTGTTACGTTATTGCTTTTTTTGTATATAAATGAAACGTATCATCTTGATAGAAGTAACAGTACCAAAGGAAAAACAAACATACCCAAAGACCACACATTAAAAATGAATAAGTATTATAACTTAATAAATGAGTTAACTAAAAATAAATATACAGTTAATTTACAGTAGAAGTGGGTACGAGAGGAATACCTGCAAAATATCTCTACAACCTACTAAAAGACCTTGACCTGTCGAGAACTGCAGTAAGTTATACTTAAGAACGAGTATCTAAAACTGCATTAGCAGGCTCCTATGAAATTTAGCTAGGTAGAGGTTGTTAACATGAGTAATAAAGGTGAGTATCGATAATCATCACAAAGAGCCCTCTTTAAACCTACACCCGGAATCACAAGTACTGGGGCTACTCCCTTTGCCACACGATGGACCCGGCATCCGCATGGAATACTAAGAAGTTTGTCTCTTTCTCTCCTGAAAATAAGATTATAAAATATTTTTGTAAAAGCAATTGTTGAGTTACGAAACAAAATGAAACATGTAATTATTAAACCTGCTCAATTTGCTTGCTTTTATGTCATATCATTAATCTGATACAGTAACTTTATTTATATAATAGCTCTTAGATTTTTTAGCGTTTTATTGTTGTAAAATAAATTAATTTTCTTTGGGCTGTTTATTTTTTGTCTTGTTTCTTTTCAGATGAAATTATGGCTGTGATCAAGCTAGACAACCAGACTGTAGCACAGACAAGTTGGCGACCATGTTCTCAGCAAGCTTGGGATCAAAGGTAAATGAATTAGTTATAAAATCTAGTATTTCAAAATTATTTTGGAAGGATACTTTTTATCTAAAGTATATTCAAAATTTTCAACAGTAAAAAAACTAAAAGATACTTTTGATCAATTTTTTATTAATGAAAAAAATAATAGGAAAATAAAAATTAGAAAAGTTTCAAGAAACCATTATAAACAAAATGTATTGTTAGATTTTTATTCTTAGATACACCAGAAATATAGCTCAGTTATTGTTTCACAAATTTTGGTTATGTATTCATGATTCATCTCATACTTGGTGATAAGGGGAAGTGGTTTGCAAGAAGACTTTCCTTCTAAGATAATAACTTTCTTGATACATTGGTTATATAATTGTTTAGTGAAAATATTTTTTTGCTTCTTGCTGGTGTGGTATATATTGT
Organism: Prosapia bicincta; assembly: GCA_036971475.1. Taxonomy (NCBI): domain Eukaryota; kingdom Metazoa; phylum Arthropoda; class Insecta; order Hemiptera; family Cercopidae; genus Prosapia; species Prosapia bicincta. The sequence goes on from JBAIZL010000002.1 coordinate 44,471,342, forward strand.
GTAATTTGTTTTGTTAGTATTAGTTTTTTTTATATTGTGTGATATTAATTTAATTTCAACAGTTTTGATTCTCCTCAAAATTATCATATATAATAGTGTACTAATGGTGTTGTGAATTTTTCTGGTAAATAAAACTTAATTGTATTAATATTTTATAAAGCTGTTTTATCTTATAATATTTATTAAATCCCTTAATTTGTATATGGAAATAGTAAAAAAAGGATTCAACTAAATTTGATTTATAATGCATAGTGGAGATTGTGTTATGATTGAGATTTTTTCCATGTTGAAGATCAAATTTGTAATTTTATTGCAGGGAACTTTTGGGTTAATTAATTCCATATAGTTTTGTTATATTTAGCTTTGTGTTGTTTTCTGGAGCAGAAATAACAATATTAATTTTATAATTTGTGTTAACTGTTATATGTTTTACTTAATAATGTGAGTATTAAATTAAGAGTATTACTAATTGATTCTTTATGTAGTTCTGATATTAATTAGTCCTAATTTTGTGTGTTAAATCCATTTTTATTTGGTATAGTTTTTATTTTTTAAAATAGAAGTTGTTAACATGAAATAATGATTAATTCATTATATTTATCAATTTCTTGATTGTTACTTATGTTATATATTTTATTTTTTAAAAATTTTCTACTCATCCACTACAAACAACTTTAAATTCAAATTTTAATATTTTATTGAATTATATGATTTTTAAAGTTTAAAGTGATTAATTGTGCGGTTTTAGGTTTTCAATAGAGCTAGACAAATCTCGTGAATTAGAGATTGGTGTCTTTTGGCGGGATTGGAGATCGTTATGTGCAGTTAAATTTTTACGTTTAGAAGAGTTCATCGATGATATACGTCATGGAATGGCACTTCAATTGGAACCCCAAGGGCTTTTGTTTGCTGAAGTAAGTGAGACTATTATTGAAAAGAAAGATTCTTTTAATAAAATGCAGTAGAATTTTAATTCGTTAAAAAAAAATTGTAACTAAATTTGTATTACAATCATTATGAAATATAAATTTATAATGATTTCATAGTTGCATTTTTATTTCTTGTTATATTTCTTTAGAAAATGCATCATGTAACTTTCTACTTAATCGAATAGTGGGAGAAGGTTTAGCAGGTACTGTTACATATACAAATATTTAATGGTAGTAAATAAACTACAAGGTTCTCTTGTCTTAGATAAGAACCCTAATTTACCGTATTTTAAATAATTAAATAGTATGAATATATTATTTTAAAATAAGACTTATTTTATAATACAATTTGAAATGAATATCAACACTTTAATAATGTAACACATCACTCTCAATGTTTCTTATGTCAAACGTGTCTCAATAACTAAATTAGCAATAAGAGAATGTTTTAATTTAGAAATTCTATTTCAGTTTAGTAAAACTTAATTTCTAATGTCCTACACTATTTTTTTACTATAGTAATTTAACAAACCATGATTATGTTTAGGCTACATAATGTTTAGTTAATGTACTGATATTTAGAAACTTTATGTTTAAAATCTTCAGAAATAATCTTTATTAAAATTGAAATTGAAATTTATTCTTCTTAAATAATGATTGGATTTTTGAAAACTAAAAGCAATATATATATATATATATATATATATATATATATATATATATATATATATATATATATTCTTGATATTTAACGTTATCCATTGTTTTTCCGTTGCACTGACTTTATGAAGTTAATATATTACTATTGTAAGTAATTTTATCCACCATTAAGTGCAATAATTTTACCTTGAGTGATGAGGCACCTTTCGGTCACTTGACCATTGTCGAATCACTCGAGTTTCAAAAGTTTCGAAAGTTTCAAAACCACTCGAAAAAATTACTTACAATAGTAATATATTAACTTCATATATATATATATATATATATATATAGATTTTTTGGACTAGGAGACTGACAGACTTAACTTGGTAAGAGTCCACACTGTAGTCTTGAAATAGAAACACATAAAAGCATTTAAACAATGATATATTTCAACCACACATATATATTATATATATATATATATATATATATATATATATATCTACTGTGATTACCATGATAGCATTTCTTAGAATAAGCAAAAACCTTCATAATAATGCTGAACATTTTTGAAATGAGTTCTCTAGACAAACCATTTTTTAAAATATAGAAAGTTTTTACACAGGGTCGCTACTGATTGAAAAAAACAAGAATTTCCAAATTTTTAGTATTTGGAAAAATCAGGGATCTTAATTTTAATATTTTTTTTATAGCTTCAGGAATTTTATTGGAAACTTATAAAATTCTATTTATAATTCTCATTTGACTAAATATGTGTAAAATATAAATAACTAATTAAATTGAGTAATCTTATTTCTACTTCCTCATTATCTCTGCACGTTTATTTATTGGGTTACTTTCCGTCTCATACATATGTTTTTATTCAAACCTTTTCTACAATCTGATATTTAAATAGCTTCACTGCTATAGATGAAGCGTGTAACTGTTGCTAAAACTTGAAAAGTATTAATCAATAATTTTGTAGACTCGTTCCAAAAATCTATTTATCACACACAATAAATAGAGAATGATGTCTGTGATGTTATCATAGGTCAAGCTGCATTGTTCGGGTTGAGCACTGCCTACAATTTTTTTTAACATACATCAAAAAACTATCTAAATATTTACAACCCCAAGAGGAGCAAAACCAATTGGGTTGTCTCATATTGGCAAACCAATCACCGCTTATACATGGTATGTTGAAAAACATCCAGAAGAAGAAACCAATTAATTGGTTTTTGTCACTTAGGATTGTTTATAATAGTCTTTTTTAGCCAGAAACAAAACATTAAACCTAACATGTAAATAACAAAGAATACCTGATTCAATTATGAAATAAATAAAAAGTTCTACAAAAAAGGAAAACTTCTACCCAATTGAAACTTTACCAGTAGAATAGTTCAACAATTTAATCATAACATATGAACAATGTATATATCTTCAACAGGAGCTGAGTCCACCCTAACATCCTTTACCAACATTTAGATATCCCCTTACTAATAAAGGCATGATTTATTCATGAGTCCATTGCTTAGTAACCGCTAAGCGTATTTTACTATAATTTAGACAAATCATTTCCTTGATTAAGACATTGTTCATGTACACCCCACTCCTCTCAATTCATTGGTTCAATATTAGGTTGGCTATTGCCGGGAAATTTTTATTGCTTGTTGGTTATAGTACCAGTCTTTGTGAACATTTTAATGCATTTAGTTTTTTCTTCCACTGTTCCTGTCAGATTGGGGACTGTGTTATTGTAAGTGTGTTATAGTAGTGTTTATTAGTTTTTTGTACAATGAATATGGGTAATGAAAATGAATTAGTGGAGAATGTCTACTATGACATATTGTTAGAGTGGACATTCTCAAATAATTCATTCTCTTGCGGGCGCCAGTAGTAATGCACACCCGCTGCACTCAACGTGTTAACATAAATCAATTGTCTACATCTGGATATGCAATGTAGTCATTTCATTAAGTCATGACTACAAATAAACACTTGCACTCCTTCATATCTCGTAATAATTGTACACTCATACTACAGATGTCTTACAAAATATTGTTTCGGCATTTAAGAATGTGGTAGTCTATGAAAACCTGAATAAAACATCCTATAATTCAGTTTGAGTGAAGTTAAACAAACACTACTGGTCACAGTTTTTGTGCGTCCAACATCAAACAATATGTTATCATAATAACAGAACCCCTCTGCTTATGCTCTAGTCATGCATATTACGGCATTTTTCGTAACTGATGACAGTCTCAAACTGTTTCTCCAGTAAATCATGTTTCGTAAGGTTCTAATGATGTTCATTGTGTACTAGTTTTATTCTATTTTAGTTGCATGTCTGAAGAAAGGACTAGTTGAAGAAATTATGTATTTTTTCAAAACACATATGAGCAACCCAACTCTACATCTGGATAAAGTTTTTGAGATGTTCGATTGTAATCACAAATTATAAGCATATGTAAATTGTCAGATTTGCATAATATGCCCTAGCTGTTTTCCTTCATTTTGATAATTCGTATAACAAATACTTGCCTGTAAAATACTTTTTTTTAAAATGAAAACCTACATAACAATTGTTTACAAAGTTGTGCATACACTTTTCAAACTGATTGTTTTTCAAGGTTTATTTCCTGTCAACACATGGCGTTTTTACTGAGTTTTGTCACCACAAAATTTATAGTCAGTTTATAAGTCAGTTTTCAAGAAGCTTTTATCAATGGACTGAATTGTAAACACTCTTTCCGTAACTGTCTACAGCCTTCTCTTTAAACTCAAGTAGTCTTTTTACAATCTAAATCAATTAAAAATGGTTGTTTTTCGTAAAATGATCCTCTTGATGAGAGATAATTTAGACAGAGTAAATAAAGATGGTTATATTCTTTATAATTTTGTACAAAAACAAGATGAATAGATTTTGAGAACAGAGTAACGCATCGGTTTGTGGAAAGAAGATTATTTTGGTCATAATCCCATCGAAAAAGGGATAAAAATTAGGGATCACTTAACTGGGTATCGTAAAAGGCTGGAAGCAGTGTATTTTCAGATAAAATAAACTTTTATATAATATTTTTATATTTATACCTATACAGTTTATTATAAAGTAATTCTTGTAATAACTGTTTTTTGGGTAAGTCTTATGAGTACTTATTGTCTAATAAAACAAGCAAGTATATAAATTTTACTGAACTTTAAGTTTTATTTAATAAATAAACTAAAAGCAAAAAAGCAGGAATTTTATAATTTGAGCTGGGAAAATTGGGAAATATACTGGAATTAAACAAATATTCTGGCAACTGTGTTATACCATTGTTGCTTGTCTTCAGAATTTTATATACTATAGCCACGAAAGTGATGAAGTTTCACTGATGGATGTAATGTTTGCTATGAAATAAATACTGTTGCTAAGTGTTTTTAATTTATATTATTGTTGTTTGTTTTTTAAAAATTGTAAAATGTTATTTTCAGAACTTTTAGCATCAATTAATAGAAATTAAATTGAAGAAATCATATTTTAAAGCAATAGGTTTATCTCATTTAGTTGCCTTTTATATAATTTTGAATAATAAAAATGTTACAGATAAAATTTTTAAACCCAATGATCTCCAGAAGACCAAAGCTACAGAGACAGAGGAAGATATTTAAACAACAAGTTAAAAATTTCCCTCGTGCCAAACAAATGAACATCAATGTTGCGACATGGGGTCGACTACTTAAACGCTCAACACCTACCATCCATTCAGCTCGTTCACATTCAGATAGTCCTCCATCAGGTATATTCATTATATATAGATTTATAAGCGTTGTACCCCAATAAGCATTGCTGGGAAAATGAAGAGAGAAATTGGTTGTTTTTAATATGTTTAATTTCATAATATGAGTGTGGTATATTTTTGTTGTTCCATTGTATGTGTAGATATAGAGATGGTCTGGTATCCCAATTCTAGTGCATAGAACATATAATTGTCCCTGTGAGAAACAATTCATTTTTAACATTTAAACTGGAGAATTTTAAAGATTGGCCTTGAAATTTGTTGATGGATGTTATAAGCTGCAATGTTTTAAATTGAAATCCCATAACCACGATGCTATACAAATACATTGTGAAATACCTAGATCTTTACTTTTGAACAGTTTTCTCAAAATTGTTGCTTTTGCAACTACATTTTATTATTATTTTTTAAAAATTCAGATCATCAAACCTTTCCGTTATATTCCGGCTAATCAATCATTTTGAAACTACATATGCAAGGTCTTCATGCTTCGCTCAATGTAGAGCATTTAATGCAAACATTTATTCCATCTACTGGTGCCTGTTGAGGAATTAGGTATGTTTGCCTGAAATCTCTTGCAAGCAATATTAATAAATGCCAAAATGATCTGAAGCTTTCACGCAAATGTTGTAATGTTTGGTTGAGTCGAGCTACTTTTAGTGTGCAAACAATAACTTTGGATTTCTGCAAGGTTTTGCAAACTGGGTGTTATGGAAGAGTTGCTTGAGGGAGCTTGAATGAATTGCATGTTCAGTGGAAATTCCAGAATGCAATTAGCAGTTCTTCCACTTGGAAGCAGAGTCACAACTATTGTTTGTGGCTGAACTATGGCTGTCATTGTATGAATTGGTACCAGAATCAGATGAACTAGGAACGTTTTACCAGTTCTTCGTGACACTCCGAAGATTTATCCATAATTGCGTTTCCAATGTTTTTGCGATCTGAATAAATATACTGGAACAAAATTAAGATATTCTTTTTGGGTAGTTTATAAAATTATGATAATTTTTACCATAATACCTTTATTAAGCTGTATAACACAATTTTATTTCATTTTCATTTGATTTTATTAATGTCCATAATTATAGAAATGGCAATATAAAAAAAAAAAAATGTTTTTATACTTAATAAATAGTTCTTCATCAACCATTTCCTGATAAAGTGTTTGCAAATTTAAAGTTTATTTAAACATGAGTTTCTTATTTACTTTTGTAAAATACTGAATTAACTATTTTTAGAAGATATGCTTTTATTGTTCACTATTATTGTCTCTTTAAGAATGGTAATTTTGGAATCCTAAACATACTAATTTCAATTTTTTTCAAAACCTATTCAATATTTACTATATCATATTATATAGCCTAAAATAAGTACAAATAAATTAAGTGAGATTTGGGTATATAAAAATACACTTTTTATTCAGGTACAACGATGTCAATATTTCTTAATAATGGGTAAGAAACTTATGCAGATTTGAAATTGAGAACAAAAGGGCATTTACAGTTTTATTTAACTGATTATTTTTTTAAATGTCCATTTAATTTTGAGTCCTCGGTAATATCAGTAATTATTTTTTTAATTTTTAGGAATCGCACCTTTAGATTTAGTTGAAGAAAAGCCGGAAGCACCTGGCGAAGTGCCTGATTTAAATACAGTTGGATTAAGTGGTGCCAGGCCATTGGGATTGGGAGTTGCTGTATTGCCACCTTTACCTCCTGACACTGTCGGACAATTTCTACCATCCTCGATCGCTGCTAAGAAAAGGCCTCCGTCACTACCTACTCCACCACCTCCACCTCCTCCTCCAAGGCTCGATCAAGAGGTAAATCCATACATTTATGAAAAGTGAATATTTCTGCATGAAGTTTGGATTGTAAGGAACTGAACTTCTTTTTCTGTTGTACAACTGTTTTCCACTGTTTGTATTTAATAATGGTATGGCTAAAGGACTAATGCATTATCAGGAACAAGTTAGGGTATGTTCCTTTTCTACAATGTTTAATGTAGTTTCATGTTAGCTACAAGTTTACAATCATGTACATAATTTTTCCCCTACAAATCAAACAAGAATATAACTTACAGTTGTTTTCCTCAAAAACCCTGACCAAAAAACAAATTGAACATTTTATTTTATTGTAAATCTAAGAAAACTCTTTTTGTATTTTACTCATTAAAATCAATTATTTAAATTGATTGTTTTCCTACAATAATTTAATTTAAATCCAAAAGTTTCATTGCCTCTTATCAAATAATGTTTAATGTGTTCATAGATTGGCTAACACCAATAAAATGTTACCACCAACAAATTGATTTAAAAAATTTAAATTTCAAAATAAACTAGTTTTGTAATGTCAATAAATAATTCAATGAATTAAGAATATGTACATCTTATATTTTATTTTTGTAACATGGAAAACAGTTTAACAATTATAAAGTAAAAAAAAAAAACATTTTCAAAGTTATTAGTCACTTAGAGTATAAAAATATTAAAATATTTCTAGCTTTAAAAGTGCGTTGACTATCTTAGACTTATTTCTAAAATATACCAAGAACAAATCTAGTTCAATACTTGATTTTAATTTTTTTTAATGAATTAACCAACATAATTTTAGTACACCATTCTATTTCTTACCTTTTTTTTATTAAAATTTCTTATTTTCTCATTAAACATTTTTTTATTTCTTATTTTTATTAGTTTTTACAGGCTGTAGATAATATTAAAGGCTTTTTGTGTAAATATATTTACATGTAATTTATATATATATATATATATATATATATATATATATATATATATATATATATGAAGTTGATATATTACTATTGTAAATACTTTTATCCACCACTAAGTGCAATAATTTTACCTTGTTGTGATGAGGCACCTTTCGGTCACTTGACCATTGCCGAATCACTCTGTTTACTCTACGAGTGACTCGACAATGGTCAAGTGACCAAAAGGTGCCTCATCACAAGGTGAAATTATTGCACTTAGTGGTGGATAAAAGTATTTACAATAGTAATATATCAACTTCATAAAGTCAGTGCAACGAAAAAATAATGGACAACGTAAAATATCAATATATATATATATATATATATATATATATATATATATATATATATATATATATATATATATATATTACGTTATCCATTGTTTTTCCGTTGCACTGACTTTATGAAGTTAATATATTACTATTGTAATGGTGGATAAAATTACTTACAATAGTAATATATTAACTTCATATATATATATGTTGATTATAAGCTTAAGAACACTATAGGCTTGGAAATGCTTTTGTTTTAGCCATGTGTATATGTTATTAGTAAAAATACAAAATTGCATTATTTGAATGAGTGAAGTAAAAAACTTTTGACAATATTTCTCTTACAATATGGCTCTTCTTAAGATATGTATATATACTTGAATAGGTTACTTGTTATACAATATTTTTTAGATGTAATTAAATCTAAACAAATATGAAAGTAAACAACTGCAAAATTAAAATAAACAATTTAAAAAAGAAAAACATATATTACAAGATCACATTGTCATTGAGTGTGGGATCTTTGCAATTTGCAGGATAAAATTAAATAAAGAATGTACTTAAGCTAATATTCATTGTGCTAACACACACACACACACACACTTGTTTGGCACCAGTTTCTTGTTACCTGGTCAGACGAAACTAGTGCTGATTGGTTGTGCCAAAGCTTTTAAAATGGCTAAATTAGAAAATTAAGGAATAAAGCAACTATAATGGAGAGGTTGAAGTTGTAGTAAGCTGCTGTTTCTGAACTGGATAAAATTGCATCGTCTGGGAAAGAAGTGTTTTTCATCGACTTTCACGCTTCAATATAAAATCTGTCCAGTAGCAGGAAAGTAGTCTGCTGGAGGACCTCAGAGCCAAGTTAATCTCCCTCTCCAACCAAAGGTGGAATATCAAATTACAGTGAGTAGCAAGCCAACATTTACATCTTTGAATATGAAGTGATTGACAAAGTTACCAAACCAGGAACAATTGTACATCAACCGGAGTCTCTAACACACCGAGCAATTCATAAGCTTTAATCAACTCTGCTGTTTAAAAGCCACTCAATTCAAATAACTCTTGACCAGCAAAAAATTAGAAAGCCTTGTAATAATTGAGCCTAAACACCTTTTTCTTTAGAGCTCTAAACATGGTCACCTTCTGCATAAAAAGTGTGTTAGGATACTCTTAGTACTGCCATCTCCACAATATGGAAGTAGTCTTTCTAAAGAATATATTTATCACAAGATAATAACCAGATTCTGTGTTTCCTAAATTAGAAGTTGAATTTCTTAAAATTTTTGAATTGATTAAATTTCAAAGCATCTTAAGCTCCCTTTATCAAAGTATTTGATAGAATCATCTTTTAATAAGAAAATATTTCTTAATTAGTTGAATAGGCAACACACACAAAGTAGACTGCACAAAGACTATGTTCTGCAGAACCAAGCTAAACTCCCTCTAACCAGAGGTGGAATTTTACAGTAAATAGCAAGTCATATTAACATCTTTGGAAATAAAGCGATTGATAAATAAATTACCAAGTCAGGAACACATCTACTTCAACTAGAGGCATCTAATATTCTTCAATCAACTATGCAGTTAATAAGTGGCTCAATCAACAGCACAGATTATTATTCACTGGCAAGAAGTGGCAAAGGCTTGTGTTGATAGGACTTTCTTCAAATTTTATAATTGATTTAATTAAAAAGAATCTTAGTTCTTTCTATCTAAGTATTTGTTACTCTTTGATTTTCGTTTTACAGAAGAGTTGAAAAATGTAGTTTGTGGACACAGCTATCATTACAGTAGTTAGGACATCCTACAGTAGCTACAAAATAGCATTTTTTTTTTTAAACATAAGTAGAAAACACTTGTATTAAATTTGATTTTCTGAAGGGGTGTACTATTGCATTATTTTTTAAGCATAATTAATGGTTTCTGTTTTACTTCATAGGCCTACTAATTCATTCTAAGAGCCTTCTACGATTATTTAAAATAATTATATTTGTTTAAAGCCAAATAACACTGTTTTTTTCTTAATTTATTCTTTAGTAAAGTGCTATAGATGTCTAAAATAATATTGTTTACAATAACATATACATTTTAATGATGTTATAAATTTGTTTAATGTTAGCTAAATAATTTGGCCTCTTAAAAAAATGTTCAGACCATTACTTGCTTCTGTATTTGCTATAAATTTGTGTATAAAACCACAAGTCTATGCACTGCTGTATTGCATGCGTAAGCACCGCACTAGGAAGTTGTGATGTTTGCAGTTACAGAGTGCTCTGCGAGAGTTTGATTTCCTACAAGAGGAAGAAAGAGAGAGGGGATTACAAGTCCCTGCCCCTGAACCTCCCACACCACAGCCCTCACCGCTAATTGAATTCCCCCAGGAAGAGGTATTTTTTTAATTTCAATTTAAATCATATACATTTGACTTCTTTATACTGTCAGCATTTTCATACATCACTTGCACAAACAACTACTTTTAAACGCTTCACTTTTAATTAGAACAATGTAAACTCAGTAAAGTTTATATATAGGGATGGGTTGTTGCCAAATCATGATTATTACTAATCTTTTAAAACTAAATAAGAATTGTAAGCTGGGATTTATATGTTTTAAAAAAACCTACAATATAAAAAAATTGTAGAAATAATTCATACAATACAATTAAGTTTATATTCAAGCTTAATTCCATTACTTTCATTTTTACAGACACTAAAAAATATTAATTCTAAGAAGTGAAAATTTACTTCTGACCATGGCCACCACAACCCCTCCCTAAATATTTTTAATTTCAATAATATAATATATTTGTTGATTCCATCTTCATGTGAACTACTAGTTTTCATTAAACTCTTGTAAATATTTACAAACTTGCCTATAGTAGCACTTACTTATATTTTTTGAGGACGGGCGTTTCGGGAGATGTGTCCCATGGTCAATTCAAACCGTAACTCCATTATAAGCATAACCATACAGAGTATAACTCCGTAACTCCAGTTACGGTCTAAGTTGACAATGGGACACATCTCCCAAAACAGCCATCATCAACAAATATAAGTAAGTGCTACTATAGGCAAGTTTGTAAATATTTACAAATATAATATATTCAATTACAATTTACCAAGAAATTAAAATATTTTGAAGTATTGAAACAGTTAATTCATCACTAACTCTGTATTCATTAAACCTTCCTGGTTATTTTGTATACTTTGTTCAATAATTTCCTCATCTTGTTCCTTCCTTGCCATCAGTGTTAACTTTATTAATTTATTCTGCTTGATTGTTTCATAGACTTTATTCAGTAATTTCTCCATCCATATTATTTGTGTTTGCTTTTAAAAAATTAAAGTATTTTAAGCAAAAAACAATCTTAATGGATTCTTTAACAAATGTAAAAGAATTTGTTTGTCTTTATAATTTCTCTGGTTTTATAAACTTTTAAAGTGTTGTTTGTACAGTAGTGTTCACATTAACTAAAAGTAAATTATTGTTCTTCGCAAATAATGCTGCTGTTATTTTTGCATTTATTTCTGAAGGATATTTTCTAAGCTATTTTTCTAAAATAAATAATTAACCACATGGTTGTCATATGCCAATTTAACTGTCCTTGCTCCTACACACAGACATTTTGCCACTGGCAGATTTCATCACACTGGAGGTGGAGTCTGTGCTTTTACAATTGCTATGATTGTATTCTTTTACAATTTGCAAGGAAAAAAAGAGTGCCTCTATGGCATTAAATTCATTATATTTAGCTATTCCACGAGCATAAGTTTTTATTGTTATATCCAAAGTAAATGAATTAGTTCATACTTTCTCTAAGTTATTTTAAATTTTAACAAAATAAGCAGGCCTATTGTTTAGGGTTTAGATATTACTTTTCGTATACTTTTAATAGTTAATAAAAAATCAGATTTCAATAAAAAAAACTCTGAAATATTTGTTTCGGAAATTTTATAGTTTGAATTTTAGGATACAATAATAACACAGTTATGGAAGCATATATAATTATGTCAAGATGTTACTTGTAATGTAATTATTGAAACAAAAAATAAAATTAATAAATTTAAAAGTGCACGATTTTTAAAATAATGAAAACATTGTTAGTTGATAATTTATTTTACAGAATTATTGTTTCAATAAATTGTTTTTTTCACACATAAAACATTAAAAATTAGATTGATAGCTTTAGTTTTGAAGTACCTGTGAGGTTTTACTATATTTATAGTACAAATTACACGATTCTGATTCTCGATTCCAGGAATCATCGATTCTAATAGTATCGAGTAATCGTCGCTACTCATTTCTCCATTGATTAGAGTGCCGATTCCGATTCTTGTTTTTCTAACTGTTAAAATACATGTGCGGTGTAATTTATTGGATAAATAATTAATTACAAACTAAGTTTTAGTTGCTTTGAATGAATGAAACGATTAAAGCAAATGTCGATATGAGAAAACAAAAATAGTATTATTATTATTTACTTCCGTAGGAAGTATTTCTGATCCATTTGATTGTCACTTTTATTTGATATGTTTGTGTCACTCTTTCAGAAATCCCTACTCTGAAATCAAGGACAAACATTTTATGTAGGCTATTTCATTAAAGTGGATCTTTCGAATGGCTTCTCCATATGACGAAGAGGTTAAACTAAATTATTATTAGAAAACATCAGTAGGAGGATATAACTTGAAAGAATCGAGAGTCAACCTAAGAATTAAGAATTGAAAAACTGTTTGAATTGGAATCGAACACTTTAGGAATTGGCCCATCCCAGAAATTTTTCATTTTAAATGGTTTTACACACACACACACACACATACCATTTTCAGAATTTTAATTCTAAACGATATAGAAGTGTAATATTAAAAATACTATTTAAAAAATTATATTTGATTTATTAAATTTATTGAGATTCAGAAAACTGTTTTGACGCTTCTGTAGAAATGCATATTTTTATATCGTATTACACATAATGATTGGAAATTCTTGTACAAAGTATTTCAAAATATTTTTGCATGGCTTCTTTACCTTCAAACAGCAACAAGCACGTATTTTTTTTAATTACTTGCAATTTTGCTTTTATCCCCCTTCATTATGTACATTTTTATCACCACCCATGCTTTACTTGTAGCGTTGTTTTAAAGTTTATATTAAGATTATACTAAATTATACTATGCTTTGTTTTAGTTGATAGTATTTAAAAAAACAACTCACCATATACAGTAGAGTCTCGATAATTTGAGGTGTGTGGCACCAAGATCCCCTCGGATTACCAAAAACTTGGATTACATGAAAAAAGTTCCTGAGCTTTAGATAATATAGGACTTCTGATGAACCCTTACACAGTGAAACCCCTCATATCTAGATCAATGTGGAAACAGTCTTAACTGGATTTTTTAATAGTGGGGATAAAGACCAGTCCAGCTAATCATAAATTGTCGTCGTTTGAGTGATTTGTTTGCTTTAAGAGACTTTATTTTCTAAATATCTCACGCACAAGACTAGACATCTGTGCAGGGATATTTGTTGAATGTCAACACTTACAGAGAAAGATATTTATGGTCCATTGACCTTCTGTCATCTAAACATAACTGATACAGACATTCAAACATAACATAACAGCGACAGCGTAACAACAACGACAACAGAATGGGGAGGAAGAAAAATACTGTATTGATATAAACATTTCTTGGAAGCCTGAATCATTTACTTTTTCATGACTTATTGATATAAATATTTCCTGACCCCCCCCCCCCCCCGATTAATTTTCTTCATGAAAAATACATCTCATAACATGTATAACATTTCTTAAACGCCCAACTCGTTTACTTTCAAATAGATAAAATAGGCTCAAATAGAAATAGGCTCAAATTATAAGGAATCTCGAAATATCGGATTTTTGAGACTCTACTGTACAATCTACGTTTTGCCAATAGAGCCTTAAGTTAGATTGTATATGGTTGCAACATTGATTGAAATAATAAATGAAGTTTGATTGATGACCTTTGATCTTTGTTGGCCCTGATTATTTATTACAACATACAAGGTGTGAGATTAATTTTAAAATTGTAGGTAAGAAAAAAGGTAGAATAGAATAAAGATATTTTTATAATTGTAATTGTGTGTGGATTCTATAGTTAAGTGTGGATTTGAATATCGACTAAACCAAATTTGTTAATTTTGAATAACCCTGCTCTAAAGGTTACATTTTACTTTAGTAACAACAATTTTTTTTCTTTTTACGCAAAAAAAAAATAAAAATAAATAAATCAGAATGGATGTTAAAATTTATTCAGAAGTGGTTTTAACATTTTGTAATAAGTTTTAAAAATTTGCAGACAAGATTGACAAGACCCAACTGTATTTGATTCTATTATTTTTAGAATATATATTGCAAAGACATTATTTGTATTTTGTTATTTTTTTACTTTGTATTTTTAGAATAAGTTACAAATTAAAAATAAAGTATTAAATTAGTTGATGAGGATGTTGTTTAAATTAATAATTTGTTTCAGCCAAATTTTGATCGCCCTCCTGTTGTTAGATCATTTGATTATAGAGACTCCGCTTATGAGTCACGTAGACATTCACAGTTTTCAGGAATGTCCATGGACAACTTTAGGCTTCTTAGTGTACTTGGAAGAGGCCATTTTGGAAAGGTAATATGAAATACTTCCATTTTACAAAGAAATTATTTTAAATGCATAGGAATATTGCACATTCAGAGTAATTTTTTGTTAGGATTTTTTTAAAAATAAGGGCATACCCCAGAAAATTTTAATCAAAGTTAATGATATCTTTATGGTTGATTCTTGTTAACGTACTATTGTACAAATACCCTCTGTCATAGATCATTGTACAATCCCTATACATGAGTTTTTATTACTCACTAATATTCACATTCAAAAATTGCATATTTATTCATGATCAAATTTTACTGAAAAAAATGTTTATTGGTTCTTTGTAGTTGTAAACATTTCCAAGAATAGGGCCTCCATTAAAAGTAATATCCTTTAATTAAAAGTTACATAACTAAGTGAATATGTAATGGGCTTACTTACTGACGCGTTTCGAAACACTCGTTGCTTTTACGAAGCAAAGCCTCTACTGGCGGCATGGCGTTAGGTACAAAGGTTGTCGGGATGGATTTATGACTGTGGAAGAGGTGGGTTATTTTGCTTTTGTGCTATGTAATGGAAAAGGGTGTTGGCTTCAAAATGAGTGTGATCATTTAATATGTTTTCTTTATCTGTTGTGTAGTGTTTGTATATATCTCGTATTTTTTTAAAGTTGTTAGTTTTTTTACTTTGTTTTAATATATGGAGAATGTTTTAATTAGTATTGTCCGTGTGTGTAGGTTGTGTAGCTGGATTTTGGGTTTGTTTGATTTCTTTGGGTAATGTGTTTTTCGAAACGTGTATAGAATGGCCTATCGGTTCGGCTGATATAATAGCTGGGATAATCATTACATGTTAATTTGTAAATACCGGTAGATAGATATTTGGTATTGAATGTGAAAGCTATTTTGTGTGTGTTTTTGTTGTGGTAGGTGAGGGATATGTATTTGTTGTTTTTTGAGTGGTTTGTCTGCGTGGTAGTTTGATGATGTTTATGTTTAATTTTCAAGAGTATGTTGTCTATCAGTTGGTAGCAGTTTTGTTGAGCGATGTATTTCATTGTATTGAATTCTTCGTCATAGTCTTTCTGTAGCTTAGGTATATTGATTAGGCAGTGTAACATATGATTAAATGCAGGGTGTTTGTGTTGTGTGGGGTGATACGATTTATCTTGTATGACAATATCGGTAGTTGTTGGTTTTCTGTACATTCAAAAAACTTCACTACTAAATATCTTACAAAACAACAAAAACTTTTAAGACAGCATATACAACCTTTTCAAAAACCAACAGACAAATACAAACTATCTGGTATTTACAAATTAACATGTAAAAATTGTCCCAGCTATTATGTCAGCCAAACAGATAGGCCATTCTAAACACATTCTGAAGAACACATTGCCCATAGAAACCAAACAAAACCAAAATCCAGCTACGCAACACACACACATGGGCATACATACTTATTTAAACATTATCCACATATTAAAACAAAGCAAAAAACTAACAACTTTAGAAAAAAACAAGATATACAAACACTACGCAACAGATAAAGAAAACATATTAAATGATCACACACATTTTAAAGCCAACACCCTTTTCCATTACATAGCACAAGACCAAATAACTCATTCTTTCCATAGTCATAAGTCCATCCCAACAACCTTTGTAACTAACGGATGCCGCCAGTAGAGGCTTTGCTTCGTAAAAAGAACGGTTGTTTCGAAACACGTCAGCAAGTAAGCCCATTACGTATTCACTTAGTTAAGTAACTTTTAATTATAGTTTAATCAGTAAATTCAAGATGATTACATCAAGCAACTTAATTATCCTGTTGGTTTTCCAAGAACAATAATTGGTAAGTACAATGATTTCACAAGGTATTAAGGTATTTTCTCTTGGACAGATAAACAACTAGAGTAGTTTATTGTAAAGGATATAATATCCTAGGTATGTTTGATTTTTCCCTGCCACATTTTTATTGACAGTTTATACTATTTCTTAGTTCAAATCTTGTTTTTGTGATTGTGTAGTTAAGTTGTTAAAATGATCTTTGCAATGAAAAGAAGAAATTGTCGCAAGAGAGGTTGACATGCTGGACAAGGTGCATGCCAAGTATCAAAGTACATATTTTGGTATGCCAATTTGAAGTACGTTTTGTTAAAAGAAAAAAGTAATGTTAGTAAAACAATATCTGCTAGTTCTTCAATCAGAACAAAAACTGTTCCGCAATTGTGACATAAATCTATTGAAGAAACACAAAACGCTTCAACCCTTTGGTTGGAGAATATATCTCAAAAGTGTGTTCCAATCAGTTTTGCATTGATAAGGGCCAAGATTAAACAATATTTCTTAAAGTTTACAGATTTCCTGTGAATGAATATTTGTTTGATTTTCAGATGAGCAAAGGATGGTTTGAAAATTTCAAAAAGAGCAGTGGTTTACATAATACAAGTTTGGCAGGCATGTCTGCTGATCTCAAGCAGCAAAATATGACTGGAATAACTTCTAAACATTACAAAAGTCGATGATATCTACCACATTAGGCATTAGAAATCATTACTTAACAGTGATTTATTCCAGAAGCAGCGTTTTAACAATTTATTTGCGACAGTTTAAATGCTAATCATAAATAATCCACGTAGACATCACTCTACTTTAGTAAAAGCACGTCCTAAATTGAAGAGGCAATTCTTGTGCCCCAAATACATGTCACTAATTCAACCCCTAGCTCAACCAACAATTTCTGTACTAAAGCATGTTACATCAGATTATATTTAATGTACCTCAACTGCAGTAAGCATATGTTAACTTACAAAAACGTAACAAATATTTTTCATAAACTGAGAGGGTAATTGGGAAACAAAACACACTAAAACTTATAGCAATAATAGCACAATACTCATGTACTATATAAGCCTTTTCTGGGAAGAGGTAACCTCACACTGAAGGTAAGAGGAGTAAGAGGTTCTGTGGCTAGTAATTCTTAGTAAATGTTTAGTCAAATATTGGTCTGTAGTAATACAGGTTGTAAGCAGTTATAATATGACAAACAGATTCCATAAATGTCTTGCTCAAACAGCATAAACAAAAACCAGTTCATAACTAAGAATGGTCACTGGTACTGAATACATAACAATAACTTCATCCTCCCAAAGCTGGAATACAAGGTCACATTGAAAATATCCAACACAACAAAGAAATTCTTATTTAACAAAAAACGCATAACAACACACTAACAGCAAGAGCATACAGAATCACATATAACAATTGCATGTGTTTTTTTTTACATGGAACCAAGAAGGAGAAACTTCACTACAATATATAAAGAACACAAAAGAGATCAAACTCACAAACTATAAAAAAACTTTACCATACTTATAGAAGACACACATATACCAGTAACGACAGATACCTAGAAATTCTACATCTCATAAAAGCAATAAACTGAACACAGCAGAACATTTCAAAATATATAAATGTCACAAAAACCATCCTTAACACACACAACATGAAAAAACACTTTCCATCAAACACTATATTTTAATACATAATGAAAAATTATGCACAAATCAACAGCACATAGTATATCAAAAGACCACAGATTTACAATAACACAACATATCTGAGCAGTAGAAACACTGCTCCCAACCAATTGGGAAAAACAACTGCTGAGAGATAGGTAAGTAGTTATTTTTTGGAAAGTTAAATTGATAAGTAAATTATTTTGAATTCTTACTTACGAAATGTGGGGGACACTAGGTACGAAAATATTTAAATATTTTATAACTACTTTATAAATGGGTTGAGCAACATTTAACCCTTAAGTACTGGCACTTTTGTATAATTTTGTATAACATACTTTTCGTTTTGTGCAAAATAAAAAATGTAAAAAAGCGCGTGTTTTGCTTCCTTACCGAAAATTCGATATTTTAGTGAAATTATAGTTGTGTAACTTTAGGCCCAAAAAATAAGCAACATATTGTCCAAATACCAATGGTATTATTTTTGTTCTATAGTTTTATAGCTTATTAACAAGAATACAAGGTTAAACAAATTTAAATTGCAATGAAAATTTGTTTTCATGCAAATTGAAAAAACGTTACATTTTTAACACAAATTTTCAAAGATAAAAAGAAATTAAACCAAATATTTAAATTTGTGTACAACCGCTTGAACATGATGTATAACAGTTAGAAACATTCTAATATTTAAGGAAACCAAAGCAATTGTGACAAAATTTGTGTCAGAATAAAAAAAAAAAATGTTTAACCCCTGCGCCAGTAGTAGTGTCACAAAAACCCGCCCCAGTACTTAAGGGTTAATAATACATAATTATAAATGGACTGACCGGCAACCACTGAAATAACTAGAGAGGGCATCGTAGCCACCTGGTTGAAGCAAACTTTTGCAGCTTCCGCCCACTAATATGGCGGCCTCAAGCGATGAATCACCCTAGTGGAGAGCGTCAAATCGCTGTCAGACAAGGTTCACTTGCCCAGTAAAATTTCCCACTAGAAACCAAATTATTAATAAAATGACATTAACAGTTTTGATAAGGTGCGTTGGGCAAGATTTGTTTCCTAATAGTTCAGGTCATTTCTATGAACAAGAAGTCATTTTTACCTACTTATAAAATCTATATATATAAAGTATTTTAATGTAAGGTTACACTATTATTGTAAAGATTTTAATTCAAAGTTGCGTTAAAAAAAGTTAGACATCATTATTCCAAAACAATAACCTTTTTAAAGCACTAATGTTTAAAATGTATTTTCACGAAATTGTAATAATGTATAAAGCAATTCTACTTTTTTCAGTGACTTAGTAAAAGTCAGACAAGTAATGTATTTTTACGAGAGGGCAAAATTGGGAAATTATTTTTGTGATTTGTTTTTCAATGCGTACATTTTGTAAGGAAGATTGATTAGGATAACATCTTGGTACAGTTTTAATAGCCTAGACAAACAACTGAAAACAATTATCCCCCTAGCACACAGTATGGTTATTCGTTTGTGCTCAAATACACCAATGCTACAACAATGCTACAACAATCGGTGGTTGTAGAGAGTTATTTAAAAAAAAAAAATAAAATTTGAATCATACCTCCAATTTCGCTGCTGACATTTACCCAACCAAAAAGTTTTAAAAAAAACTTCACTGACTAACTTTTTTATGTCAAACTAATTCTATTCAGAGAGGTTTTAATTTAATATCGTTTTAAGATAAGACAACTATTTTATAAAATTAAAATATTTTCACCATCATAAATCCCTGTATTATATATTACT
This sequence comes from Prosapia bicincta, assembly GCA_036971475.1. Lineage (NCBI taxonomy): Eukaryota > Metazoa > Arthropoda > Insecta > Hemiptera > Cercopidae > Prosapia > Prosapia bicincta. The sequence continues at coordinate 44,491,649 of JBAIZL010000002.1, forward strand.
TTGAAACCAGATTTTATTATTTTCTGACAATGGTAATATATTTAAAACACTGCCAGAGTAAAGCGCTAACTATTAAAGTTAGTCTGTATTCAAGTCTTATTTTCCCGGCCAGATACCTCAACAAGATCGCGGACCTTGCTTCACCTATGTTAAGAGAATACCCATGTCCCCTCTAGTTATTTCTGTGCTCGCTGGTACTGATCTAATAGCATTATGTGTATTCTTGGAAAACTAAATTGTTTAAATTTTTTTCTAGGTTATTTTATCACAATACCGTAATACTGGAGAATATTTTGCAATCAAAGCTTTAAAGAAAGGTGATATCATAGCACGAGATGAAGTAGAGTCATTGCTCTCTGAAAAAAGAATATTTGAAGTAGCAAATACTATGCGCCATCCTTTCTTGGTGAACTTATTTGCTTGCTACCAAACTGAGGTTTGTGATAGATATTTTGTTAATAGCTTAATTTTTTTAACGTAAACTTATAATAACTTATAATAGTTTAATATATATTGTGCATATTTGGATGTGACTTTTTCATTTAAGACTTTATTGATCATCAATTTTGTTGTTTTAGTTTTTGTTTGCAGTGTGTTTGAGCAAAAATGTACAAAACTAATGTTAATAACTTGCACAGCTGAAATGACTTCTTAAAAGGCACAAACTGGTTTAAACCAGATTGTATGTTTTTTTTAATGAATTAAAATCAGTATCGGCAAAACAATGTTTTTTTTTCATGTATCAGTAACGAACGTATAGTGAAAAAAACCTCTCATATGCAGAAAGGGCATATTTCCAATACCTGGATGTAATATAAAAATAAAGTAACCTACTTTATCCCATAAGGTGCCAGCGGTTTACTTCTTGTTCTTTCCCGATTTAGTCAGTTGTGTTCGAGTCTTTGTATCGTTCATTTCACTATTGTCCTACAGATTGGTATATTTACCAACTTAAATAGTTGTGTTTGATTGCCTGTATCGTTCAGTTTACATATGTGCTACAGGATTTAATGTAATTGAGCAATTTAGTTAGTTATTTTACCTGCAATTTGTAATCTACAATACACAGTATAGAAGAAAAAAACTGTTTCGTATTAAAGATAAGGTTCATGCAATAAAACTATTAGTTGCGGGAGAGACAAGTACATAAATTGTAAGTAAGATGGGTGTAAAATTAGTACGGTGAATGACTAGAAAAAATCTTGTGAAAAATTAGAAAAATGGTACTTTAACCAGGCTTTATGTTCAGGCAACAAAAAGTGCAAAATGAAGACACTGGTAAATGATAAAGTAAACAAAGCACACCTCTTGGAGTTTACAAAGTGTAGATTAAAAGGACTGGCTGTTACCGGACTCATATTAAGACAAAAAAGCTCTTGAATTTCATAAAGAATTGGAATTGAAAGTGATTTTAAGGCTAGGGAAGGTTTGTTGGAGAAATAGAAAATTCAATATGAAGTTAGAAAACTTCAAATGAGTGGGAAAGAGTTTGACATTTTTCTATATAAGATGTTTGATAAGGAAGGAATTAGCGACGATCAACTCTATTACTGTGATAAAAGTGACTTGGATTTCAAAATGCTTCTCAGCTGCACTCTAATCTCCAAAGAAGAAATGAGGACTCCAGGGCATAAAAAGAAAAAGGAAAGCATTAGTATATTGGAAGGAGTTACATTACAGAAAATAATACATTAAAACTTTGTCAGATAGGAAAGTCAGAAAAGAAAGTGCTTTTAAAATCTTTAGAGATACAGATTCCATTTAACCTGTGTGGTACAGAGGGCAAAAAACCATATTAATGGATGCAGCAATCTTTCGAGATTGGTTCAAGACACAGTTTGTCCCATCTGTTGAAACAAATTCAAAAGAAAACAACTTGCCTAGGAAGGTCATTTTATTACTTGATAATGGCCCCTCACACCCATCAGCAGATGAATTGAAAAGTAGACATAAAGTGATTTTTCCTACCGAATGTAACATCTTTGTATCATCCAATGGATCAAGCTATCCTTAAAAAGTCTCAAATTGCTATATTGACATAAGTTATTAACATTTATAATTACGGACATGAATGGGGGAAGTAGTGTTTTTAAGTGCCTAAAAACGTAGACTTGCTAGATGTCACTTTATGGATTGTTACAGCATGGGATGCAATCAGGCCGATAGCAGTAGTTAATGTCACTTTATGGATTGTTACAGCATGGGATGCAATCAGGCCGATAGCAGCAGTTAATGTCACTTTATGGATTGTTACAGCATGGGATGCAATCAGGCCGATAGCAGTAGTTAATGTCACTTTATGGATTGTTACAGCATGGGATGCAATCAGGCCGATAGCAGCAGTTAATGTCACTTTATGGATTGTTACAGCATGGGATGCAATCAGGCCGATAGCAGTAGTTAATGTCACTTTATGGATTGTTACAGCATGGGATGCAATCAGGCCGATAGCAGCAGTTAATGTCACTTTATGGATTGTTACAGCATGGGATGCAATCAGGCCGATAGCAGCAGTTAATGTCACTTTATGGATTGTTACAGCATGGGATGCAATCAGGCCGATAGCAGTAGTTAATGTCACTTTATGGATTGTTACTACAGCATGGGATGCAATCAGGCCGAAAGCAGTAGTTAATGTCACTTTATGGATTGTTACAGCATGGGATGCAATCAGGCCGATAGCAGTAGTTAATGTCACTTTGTGGATTGTTATAGCATGGGATGCAATCAGGCCGATAGCACTAGTTAATGTCACTTTATGGATTGTTACAGCATGGGATGCAATCAGGCCGATAGCAGTAGTTAATGTCACTTTATGGATTGTTATAGCATGGGATGCAATCAGGCCGATAGCAGTAGTTAATGTCACTTTATGGATTGTTATAGCATGGGATGCAATCAGGCCGATAGCAGTAGTTAATGTCACTTTATGGATTGTTACAGCATGGGATGCAATCAGGCCGGTAGCAGTAGTTAATGTCACTTTATGGATTGTTACAGCATGGGATGCAATCAGGCCGGTAGCAGCAGTTAATGTCACTTTATGGATTGTTACAGCATGGGATGCAATCAGGCCGGTAGCAGCAGTTAATGTCACTTTATGGATTGTTACAGCATGGGATGCAATCAGGCCGGTAGCAGCAGTTAATGTCACTTTATGGATTGTTACAGCATGGGATGCAATCAGGCCGGTAGCAGCAGTTAATGTCACTTTATGGATTGTTACAGCATGGGACGCAATCAGGCCGGTAGCAGCAGTTAATGTCACTTTATGGATTGTTACAGCATGGGATGCAATCAGGCCGGTAGCAGTAGTTAATGTCACTTTATGGATTGTTACAGCATGGGATGCAATCAGGCCGGTAGCAGTAGTTAATGTCACTTTATGGATTGTTACAGCATGGGATGCAATCAGGCCGGTAGCAGTAGTTAATGTCACTTTATGGATTGTTACAGCATGGGATGCAATCAGGCCGATAGCAGTAGTTAATGTCACTTTATGGATTGTTACAGCATGGGATGCAATCAGGCCGATAGCAGTAGTTAATGTCACTTTATGGATTGTTACAGCATGGGATGCAATCAGGCCGATAGCAGTAGTTAATGTCACTTTATGGATTGTTACAGCATGGGATGCAATCAGGCCGATAGCAGTAGTTAATGTCACTTTGTGGATTGTTATAGCATGGGATGCAATCAGGCCGATAGCAGCAGTTAAATCACGGCAAAAAACATTGGATCATAAAACAAACAATGAGAGGATTGAGAACATATAAACGGAAAACCTTGTTAGTGAAACAAATGAAGAAATCGTTCATCTTCTCCGAAACATTCCTGGTTTTAAGGACATGAACAGTGTTGGCATGAATGAATGGATAAAAGAGGATGAAGCTCATGAGCTTACTACTAGTGATATTATAGACTTTGTGTGCATAAAACCAGCGCCTGTGGAAAATAAAGTAAGAAATCAAACCATGGCATTTCCTGGATCAAACCTGAAATGCGAAACTTTCCAGGCATTTGACCAGCTGATCGAGTATGTCGAACAACAAGACAAAGCAAAAGATTATGGTGGAAGGGCTTTTTTGAAAGTGGAGGGATATTTCATGAAAGAAACGTGCTCAACAAAACAAGCAAACCGCCATCTTTTTTTACCAAAACTGATAATTAATGCAAATATGCATGTACAATGCAGTATTAAGAAACTGTACGTACAGGCATGTAACTAAAGTGTGCGTACTGTTCTATATTGCAATTAAAATATAATTACAATCTTCAATAAGTGCAACTTATTTACTTAAAACAATCATACATCTACTTCTGGATGGAATGGCTGTGATTGTGCAGTGCAAACTTACATCATTACAGATTGGGTTGCTGCCACATTGATATCCGGACATCCGAGGTTTTTCAGTACTTTCGGCGTGTTGTATTTTAAGAGATTTTATGAGTTCAGTTGCGTTTCATTTTTATATATTCAGTTAATAAAAAAACATGGTTATGTTGAATATTAATTAAATAATTTATAGCCAACACTTCAGCGCTTGCTATGAAATAAAAATTTCTTATAAAATGTTGGACATGTATGATATTTAAAACATCATAATACAAAAACTGTTATATTTTTTTTTTGAATATTTAAACATACCTGCAAACTTCTTATCCTATTTTTTAAAATATAAATTATTAATTGAAAATTTTTTATTCATAGAAAAGAAGATTACAAAATATTTTCTATCTGAAAAAAAATATTAAATTCTTTACAAATATTCGGTTTTATTTCCATAAAACGTTTATATAAATGTATATAGTTTTACTACATTTTGTATTTTGAGAATTTTATTTTGTAAGTATATTAGCAATAATGAGTCTTAAGTTTTCTGACTCGAAAATCCATTGTGAAATGTCCATTAGAAAATTTAATTATACAAGTAATTTTATATTGTATATAGCACTATAATAAAAAATGCACATGGGACTATTCATAAAACTAGGAAAAAATTCCAACCCTCAAAATAATATATTAACCAATAGGTGTATACAGATTTTCAAAAAAATAAATCTTTTCTTAATGTGAATTTTTACTAATTCCTTTCTTCCCAATGTAAAATTTCTGATGTCATTTAAAAAAGGTTTCAGTGTAACAATAAACTATTTAAGTTATTAAATTGTATAGTTATACAAAAATAAAGGGCAAGTTTGTTTTAAGAAAGTAGTTGCATGATACATTGTGTAATATATCTTGCAGTGAATAGTTACTAAAATTACAATATTTCTTAAGATACCACAGAGTAAACGGAACCTCTCTTCTTATGAAAAATGTTGAAGGTATTAATACAGATTCCTTTCAAGATTTGGCAATCAGGCTTTGCCCTTCTAAATATGATACATTTTCATAACACAATATAAATTCTCTATAATAAGTAATGAATTCAGAGGAATAGAACATCATTAAAAAATTTTTTTTATGTGATTGAAGAAATCCTAATAAGCAATCAGTTATGAGTATATCACCAAAAGTTTATTTTAGAAATTGGTGCCTTTATAATGTGGTTTATGGATTATTTGTAATCTTTGTCAGATTGTTTGGAATCTTAAAAAAAAAGAAATTAATTTATAGGTTTGAAATTATACTCAACTCTAATACTAGAGATGCATGTACTCTTAATTCAAAAGTGAACAATTGTAGAAATTTTCTTAGTTTTAAAAGGAATTTGTTCACCATTTATAATTTATAGATAACATTAAAAATACCCAAAATCACATTTTGTACTGCTGTGAATCAACATAATCTTCGAATTGTCTAAAATGTTCAATTCCCTTCATTATGTAGATTATTATACTTAATACAAAAATAATTTGCATGTCTTTGATAACAGACATGAAATTCAAGAAATGAATCTTTGCTATTTAAATACTGCATTAAAATCTAGTTTATGAATTCCAATGTTTAGGCTCATGTGTGCTTCGTAATGGAATATGCAGCTGGTGGAGATCTGATGATGCATATACATGCTGATGTCTTCACAGAACCTAGAGCAGTATTCTATGCAGCTTGTGTTGTCTTGGGTCTCCAGTACCTGCATGAAAACAGCATTATTTACAGGTGTTGCAACAAAGTTATTTAGAAATGTTCACATTCAGAATCGTTCGGATTAAATAGTAGAACCTCATTATAATAGGGTCATTGTTGCAGAGTGTTGTCTGTTATAAAGAAAAAAAGTTGTTATATGTGGTTAAAATACAAATGAAGCTCAGAAAAACTCAAAGCTTCATCAAAAGAAATAAATTTATTAAAACACATGTTTTATTTAGATTGATTAAAAATAATTTAACACATTCACAGCGTTTACATATCAATATAGCACATGACTACAGTTACACGAAATTTAGAGGCAGGGGGGAAATAACTTGTAACTAACTCTCAGTTAAAGAGTCTCCATATTAAAATTAAAAACATTTTGAGGTTATTTTAAGGAACAGAAGTCACATTTCAACCGAATGACCTTCTGAGTAGGGGAGGATGTATAATTTGTTTACAAAACATTCGTCAATACTTGATTAGTCAGTATTACAAATATTACTGGTATGCTCACACTATTTACAGTTTTTTTGCATAAATTGCAGAAGGGATGTTATATGGTAGAAGGTGTAAACGACTGTGACAGGAGCGTGTAGAAGTGCCACACTGTCTTCTTGCAGTGCCTGTTTATATTAAAATTAAAAACGTTTTGAGGTTATTTTAAGGAACAGAAGTCACATTTCAACCAAATGACTTTCTGAGTAGGGGAGGATGTATAATTTGTTTACAAAACATTCGCTAATACTTGATTATCAGTATTACAAATATTACTTGTATGTTTACGCTATTTACAGTTTTTTGCATAAATTTCAGAAGGGATGTTGTATAGTAGAAGGTATAAACGACTGTGACAGGAGCGTGTAGAAGTGCCACACTATCTTATTGCAGTATCTGTTTATGTAATGGATAGTGTATCTATCATTAAAACACAGTTAATTATAAGCTATGTCCAGTTTAATAGGGCACATATAATGAGGTTCTACTGTATTTCAAATATCTGTTGAGAATTCAAAAACACCTTTAACGTAATTCGTAAATACTGTAATGGATTATTTGACTATAAAATAATTTGTAAAATATAAAACATTTTAAAAAATGAAACCTTTTTTTAAAATCAGATTCAACAAGAAACAAATATAATTTAGATGAGGGTTAGAAGATATTTAAAAACGTTATACTGATCTTCAGTTGTACTTTTAAAAATATAAGCTTTTATAAAAATAGTACTTACTGTAGTATAGAGTGGCACAGAAAAATGGAAAATTTTTAAAGTCTTAATGTCAGCGCTGAGGGAATGGTAGAAACGTAGGCGTGTCCATTCCTTCTGTGCCCAACTTCCTGCCATTTAATAATCATGAACAAAGGGGTAGATACACAAAGGGCTCTTGTCTTGGAGCCATATAGTTTGAATGCTGCTCATTGTCAATTACGGCATAGTAAGATGTCATAGTAGGAATACAATGTAGGATGTCATGATCATCATTATATGCCATAAAGGCATTGGTTGAGACTTTTTTAAGAAACGTGTTCAGTTCTAAATAGAAAATTTCAGGTGTAGCAAGGGTTCAATAAACCCAGTGAGCCCCCGAAAATTTTGAAGCAATTCAGGTCTCAGTTGGAAAGAGTATTTAATAGTTAGGATTACTGTGAAAAATTTCCGCTCAGTGACTGAGATAAATAATGTTATGTTAAAAAATTACAATAAAACTGAAACAAGCAGTTTTAGACTACTTTCTTAGCCTGAGTCACTTTCAGGTGACTTTCTTTTCCATTTCCTTTAAAAAAAAAGAAGCATTAGAATCATTGATACTTGGGTTATTATAACTACTAGTTGGTTCGTAATAACTTTAACTGAAAAAAATATCTGAAAATGAAGTTTCGTTAAAAACTCCAAAATATGAACAGTTTAGAAGAGTCAGCCATTGTATTGTTGAGCAGAAAGGTAAAATAAGGTTAAAAAGAAAATAATGTAAAATAGTAACTACGAATAACCCCAGATTTATAATGTCTTAGTCTCCAAAAATTTTGCCAGATATAACGCTAAATATTGTGGATATAATAAAAAAAGGATGCCTAGTCACCGTCTCAGTGAATTTTTGTATAGTTAACTGTCGTCCATCGCCAGTTGCCCAGTTCTGGTATTCTTTTGCATCAGTTCGTTGTTTTGTTTCTGAGTTTGTTTTGTCATTCACCATGGCTTCTAAAAGAAAATGAGTTGTCTTATCAACGATAAACTAATTGTAGGTCAATCAGATAAAAGAGTTATGTGTAAATAGTTGGGGGAGATGTATTTTGTTGGACAATCGAAGATTTCAGATGTTAAAGGAGCAAACCTAGACTTTTAAACTTCGTGTCGGTGCTTGAAAATAAAGATAAAAGTTCTTTAAGAAAATCATTGAACACAGATGAAAACAATGAGGTGTGTGCGTGCGTGTGTGTGTGTGCGTGCTTTAATAAACTATTATAATTTATTACTGTATTTATTTTATATTGTATATATTAATCTATATAAATGTTGTGTTTTTAGGGATTTGAAACTTGATAATCTTCTTTTGGACACAGAAGGTTATGTGAAGATTGCAGATTTTGGTTTATGTAAAGAAGGGATGGGATTTGGTGATAGAACAGGAACTTTCTGTGGAACGCCTGAATTTCTTGCACCAGAAGTTTTAACAGAAACCTCATACACGAGAGCAGTTGATTGGTGGGGTTTAGGGGTACTAATTTTTGAAATGTTGGTTGGAGAGGTGAGCAATATTGTTTTATTTATCAATGGTAATATAACATTTCTCTTATCTTTATCATATCTTAGTTTTTTTTTAGTTGTAAAATTAATGTTAAATTTTGATTTATTCTAACAACTAATAAAAGTCAATTATAAATTTTGTTACTTGATTGTCAACACAGATTTGTTATAGTTTTACTCTGATAAAGTATACTCTCTGAAGTCAGTTAAAGTAGTAGTAATATGATATGTTAATACTTTATGTTTGTTATCATGTTGGTAATGGAACACATTTATCTTATCCATCATAGGTCATTCAAGTTTGTATATTTTACCTTGCATGTTTATTATATTATTGAAAATGTTTATATGTATTTCTAGTCGCCATTCCCGGGAGACGATGAAGAGGAAGTGTTTGATTCAATAGTAAATGATGAAGTCCGTTATCCACGGTTTCTTTCATTAGAAGCTATTGCCATTATGAGAAGAGTGAGTATATTTTCTTGAATTTTGTGTTTTATTATACTATATGAAAAATATAAAACAACAACGAAATAGAAAGAAAGTTGGGAAGCAATTTTTTTAATAAGTTGAGCCGAATGTGAAACAAATCCTCTGCAACACTGAAATTTGTATGAATAAATTATAAAAAATTGTTAAGTATCATTTTTTTTTACTTATTTAGAAGTCCTAGAAACTTTTCTGAAATATGAAATACAGGATGATGAAATAAGGGGTTATTTTATTATAGGGGTTACACCATAAATCTGACATTTATTGAAGGTAGGATTCATCATAGTTGTTGTACACTTCATAATAGTTAAACAACAATACTTGTTAACAAACTTGATAATTTGTAATAATGAAAACTGTGGATGTACCTTACACATGTTATCTTAACACTCTCTGCAACAGCACTATAATTTAAAATAAAATTTTGTAAGAATGAATACTTTATGTACCAAAGAGAATTTTTTTAGTTTAATATATTGAATTTTTTATTTAAGAAACAACCTTAAACAGAGTTTTATTTAACAAATAACTCCTAAAAAGTGTAAGGATAAATTTTTTAAAAATGGTTCTAACTTCTTACTATTTTAGTTTTAAAGCACATAGTTGACAAACACTGTTTTAAGACTGGCTAAATATTTTTAATCAATTTTGATTTTGAAAAATATTGGAATTGAAAAAAATAGTGCTTGAAAAGTTTTATTCTTACATTCCATTAATCACTCCAGTATAATGTTAGCTTATTGTTCACACTGAGCAGAGTTCTTTGTAATCCTGCATATGTGATACCATGATTCACCTTCATACAATAAGGTTTGTTGATAACCTAGTCCTGACTATATGCATTTTATCCTACTTCAGTGGCATACAATTTCAAAAACCTAACATTTAATATATGAATATAGTATTTCAACATATCTTTTGAAAATAATTACAAGATCTTTGTAGGATAGTGACAAAAAAAAAGACATCAAACTTACAGAATAAGCTAGTTGTGTTCTCTAAACATATGCAAATTAGATAAACCACACTTTTTAAAACACTAGATGACAAGTTACTTAAAATAACTATACAGATTTAAATAAGGGCTTCATAAGCTAAATAAGAGCTTTGTTTGTGTCTGGGGTTGTAATATATAAGAGTCATTAGTATTCATATTAAATTTATCAAAAATGTGTGATAAGAATGACAATATCAACATCCTTTTTTCAATATTTAGTTAATTATTAAAAGTTGATTATTCTAGAAGTTAATATTAAACTTTTGTGATAAACAGAGTAGAATTTAATTCATATTTGTAGATTTCTTAAAAAAAGTTTGTTAATATCAGACTTTTTATCCATTTGGATAATTTTAATTCAATTAGCTTTTAATATATATTGAATAATGTTTTAGTTACTGCGTAAAAACCCAGAGCGAAGATTGGGATCTAGTGAAAGAGATGCAGAGGATGTTAAAAAACAAGCATTTTTCAGAAATATTGCATGGGATGATTTATTGTTACGTAAAGTGAAACCTCCTTTTGTCCCAACTGTGGTAAGCATGATGTTTAATAATGTTCTTTCATTTAATTAAAAATAAAAGAAATAAAGTTGATATAATCTTGTTTGTAATATCAATTTCTTGAGTTAAATTCTTTTATGAAAACCGTTTTTGCTTCAAGAAAATTACCTGGATGTAGTGTCAAAATGCTGTTATCTTAAAAGCTATGTTAAATTTAAGGAGAATGAAAGTAGAGGACTGAAATTTTTACTACAGTAAGTTTATTCTTGAATTTTATAGTCCATTACAACAAGTAAGTTTATTTTTTAGATGTGTGATGTACTATACAGAGCCTATACACACAAATTCTATTTCTTAGAAGAAGTGGGCAATGCTACGTGTATGTGTAGAATTGGGGATATTTATCATGTCCCCTTTTCTATTAGGTTGAGATTTTGCTGGATTTTTGTAGAGTTGTGTCATATACCGTGTGTTCATTTGGTAACATTTTAATGATTAAAACTAAGCACACAATTATAGTAATGGAGTTTTTAAAAATATTGATTCATGGTTAACATATGTGGTAATATAGATATTTGTAGTGATATGAGAAGTTTTTTCTTTTCAAGACATTTTTATTACAATTCGAAAGTGAGCAAAAAAGGTTGATGTGTATAGAAAATTTGGGTTTTATTTAACAGTAGGTACAATTTCAAAAAATATGGATACAATTTTAAAATCTGTTGGTTTGGTTATTAGTTTGTTTGTTTAAACAGATCTTGGGTGTTTCAAAAAGCTTGACATTCAATCTCCTTCAGTAAAATTAGTGGTGAAGCTAAAAGTGTTAATCAAGCAGTAGCTGATGATTAGATACAAAAAACTTGACCAACATTAAAAAAAAAAAAAAATGGGGGATGGACCAGGACTTTTTACAAAGTCCAAACAATACTAAACAATTTAAGAATGAAAAGTAGCTACAAATTTCCAAAGAATGTATAATAGTTTTAGTTTGTACTAACTCTAAAGATGTTTTATATTGCCTTCTTGAGATCTAAGGCAACCTATGCATGTGAAGTGTGGGGTTCGATGGCAAAATCTCACCTGAAAAGACTGCAAACTCTACAATCTGCTGCAATTCGTTTATGCTTAGGGTGTACCAAAACCACCTCTATAGCAGCTATGGAGATTGAATTGGGAGTTGAACCTATTGGACTCTATATCGATAAAAAAATATGGACCAAATACTTGTCAATAAAGGCTCTTACACCAATCCACCCATTAAGTAACATGGTGTCATATGATTCCAACATAAAGCAGTCATTCAGCTATAAAATTAATCAACTGTACACCAAAATGCCTTGTTTTGTCCCTGTGAAAATTCCGACTTACTATATGGAGCCCCCAAGTAGATGGCCCAAGATAAACATTGCACTCAACCTGCCACATGAGGTGAGCAAGAAAGATCATTTACAAATATTAAAAACAATAACATTAAACATGACTCAATCTCAATACAAAAGCCACATAAAAATATTCACAGATGGGTTGCTCGACCGAAAGAAGAGCTTATCGGGGGTAGGCTACTATAATGAATCGAACGGAGACTGTTTTTACATTCCAGCCTATTCCAATTCCAGCATGGATACTGAACTTTTGGCTATAAGTGCAGCCCTGACTAGCTGTGTACATTTAAAGGGCAATTCAAAAATATGCATCCTATCGGATTCGAAAGCTGCCCTTCAGTCATTGTTAAGTAATTCTACAAGTTCATACTCGTTTCGAATATCAGAAATAAGAAAAACCATCCTAGAACTAGTGGACTGCGGGAAGGAATTAACTCTTCAATGGGTACCTCCCCATTGCGGAGTATCCGGAAACGAAAAGGCTGACAAAATTGCGAAAATAGCCTCAACCATGGGATCTACAGATGAAGGCAAACACTTCCTGCTACATTTTAAAAGTGTAAGCAGGGAAGTTTTCCAAGAACTTTGGTGTGAAAATTGGAAAAAAGAGTCTATCGGTCAACACCTTTACCAGCTCCAACCAGAACCACCAGTCAAGGACAAATATAGGGAAGTAGCTTGATCAACAGCATCTTTTGCTGCCAGAGCAAGAACCGGCCATCTGGTGACACAGGAGTACCTATTTTGTTTTAATCAAACAGAGTCTCCATTGTGTGCACTCTGTGGTGTGTAGAGCGAAACAATTGAACACATCCTGCTGAACTGCCCTTACCCATTACCTACAAGAGACATCCTCAGACCAATTGTGACAAAGTGGCAAGATATTCTAGTTAAGAAGAACCTGTGGGCCATAAATCATATATATATATATCGTGGACATCGGGCCATCGGCTATAGTTAAGCTGGACACCTGCACGAAGAAGTAAGAAGAAGTAAGTTTTTACTAACATGACAGGTTCTTAAAAGAGAAACTTCTCTGGGACATTGAAAAAATGGGACAGGTACTCAGTAAGAAACATTAATTTCAACATCATAGGATATATTCAAAGGACATTTTTTTAAAATTCTACTTGGAAATCTTTTTCCATACACTTTCTTATACAGAATAAGTTTCGACAGATCATAAAATTGTTCATTAGGCATTGTATAAATAAAAAAGTAAATTACATAGATATAATGCTTCTCACTCTTCAGTAAAAGTCAGAGGTATTTGGATGTATTGCCTACTATCAATATCACTCTCTCCTTATATTCTGTACTTTGTTCAATTTAAATAAATATATTTTAAAATAGATAAAAATTCATTATTTTTCTTGATTAAGAACTAAAAATATATATAATGTCTTTTACAGTAACAGTATATAATTAACGCACATTGGTAGTCATAATCTACTTGGTTTTAATACAAAAATTCAACACCTAAATTTAAGGCTTCTGAATTTAAATAACTAATTCCGTATATAATAGATAAGCTTTAAATGAAGGTTCTATGGAAATCTATATATTATCTCTTCTATGCTTGAGGAGGTATTAAGTTTTAATTTCCTTGATATGTAAAATATTTTAGATCACTAAATTTCTAAAATTCTTGGAATTATTTCTTAAATTAGGACTTTAAAGTTGTTTATCCAACCTGAAGTTTAAAACATGTTAAATAAATCTGAACTGGGGCTGTAATTAGGAAAAAAGTAGTAAAGTTTAGGATTAAAAAAATATATTTAAAGTCATTTTATAACCTTGTTATACAATTTTATGGAATTTAATTTAAAATTTAATAGTAACTTTAAATAAAATAGGACCAGGATATAAAAGTAATCACTTTGTTACTAATTGTTTTAGTAATTTGTTGTTTCCTTTCCTAGATTAGAAGGAATTTATTGGATTTTTAAATTGAATAGTTTCTATTTATTAAATCAAAACTGATTATCATAAATTTTATAATATACTAAATTTTGTAATACACTTTTTAATGTGTAATCTAATCTTTTGCAGACATCGTTAGAAGATGTTAGCAATTTTGACGAAGAATTTACTTCGGAAATGCCACAGCTAACACCACCTAAGGATCCTAGACCTCTTAATGAAGAAGAACAAAATTTATTCAAAGATTTCACTTATATGGCAGATTGGTGCTGACGTAAATCTTTTACGTCTATATAAATAGTCATATTCTGATCAGCTAACTATAAAAAGATGAGGCAGCTAATTGTGTGATTTCGGTTAAAGTCTCTCATTTCATGTATCTGACCTGAAATGTATATTAAGGATGTTGAGCTTGTTTGTTTTTGTTATATATATAAGAGGTTTGTAAAAAGTATCGTTGTAAAGACAACCACTAATTAGATTGTGATTACAAAATAAACTTAGTAATAGGATACTAAAAAACCATTTCATTTAAAATATATTCTCTTAGATGATAATAAAATCAAAATAAATATAAACTGTTACTAAGCTATGGCATATTGCTGTGATCATTTCATCATTTTTAGAAAAGTAAGAGCACGTGATGAATACTTTATAATGGTGCCAAATTGAAACAGGGCAGTATAAAATTACTTACACTATTGATAAAAATGTTTATATTTTAAAATTTGTACTTTATATTAAGTGTTTTTACATTCAGTTGTATTTAATCTAACTTGTATTCGTTGTAACCCATTCGCATAGAGTTATTACTATTACTGTTATGTTAAATTTTGTCAACATATTTCTTGACAAATCTAGTAGATGATATTCAAATTCTAAAATAGAAGATTAGCTTCTATAATTGCTATCTAGCAATTGTTGATCTATAATCAATTACAGTACTAATAGATAACTATTCATTTACATTCCTTTTCTTTGTTTTAGTTATTTATTTGGGGATTTTTTATATTGTAATTTATTAATTCTTAAAACATGACTCATATTTTAAAGTATTTCACTACAATGTTATAATAAAATATGTACTATATTAAAAATATAAAATCTTTTTATTTAAATGAGGTCAAAATAAAATTTTTTGTTATTTAATACCAAAGTGTTCTTTTGTGTGACATGTCATTAATAGAACAGAGAATTCATAACATAAAATTTGGTATTTTCTCAACATCACTGAATATTATAATAATTTATTTGTATCTAAATTAAATGCCTTTTATACAATTTAATGATGAACCATTATCTAATTAGTATAAAAAAATAAGTATGCGAATGGGTTTAATGTAAAAACATAATTAATGTGAAACTGACTTAAAGAGCAATCATTCAAAAACTTTTGTTACATATATTTTCAAATTTGTGTATTCTTTAGTTCCAAGTGAATCTATGTTTACATTTTTCATTGGAAGTAGATTATTGGGAAAAAGATTATTACTTTTATTACACATGTTTTGTCATAGGTAATGTATACAGTATAACTCCAGTTATGTAAACTCTGATTATCCAAATATCTGATTATAAGAATCGCTATCTCATAATTGGAAAAAACTAAAACAGAAAATACTGCAAATTTATAAAATAATGATTCTTTGTACTTGTGGTATTGGTACGAAACTAATGTAGGCGCAGCGCAAACATTATTTGCAATTAAACACTTTAACATTAGTTTATGACTATCCGAACTTTAAATTTTGTAAATTTGTAAAAACTTACTTACAAATTTACAAAATATAAAGTTTGGATAGTCATAAACTAATGTTAAAGTGATTAATTAAGATTGGACGCAATTGACTACAAAATTCAAGAGATTATTTGCAAGTTCAGTCACTCTTCTCAGTGTAGTTTTGTATAGTTGGCGGTAGTCTGTTGCCAGGTGACCGGCTCGGGTACTCTAAAGCATTGGTGTATTGTTTGTAAGTGTTTTGTTGTTCACCATGACTTCCACATGAAAATCCACCATTAATTCCCTTATTGTTAGGGGATAAACTAATTACAGATAGACTAGACAAAGGAGTTGGAGGAAAACAGTTGTTTGAGCTATACTGTGTTGGACAATGACCTATTTCAGACTTTAAAAAGAGCAAACATATATTTTTAAACCTCGTGGTAAAATGAAGATGAAAATTGTAGAAAATCAATGAGAGCAGCGCAAAACAAAGAATTAGAGGACACCATTTTTGAGTAGTTTTTGCTACACCGTTTTATGGAAAGTGATTTCTGGTCATATTCTTTATGAAAAAGTTAAGATTTTAGCTCAGAAATTTAGAAGAAACTATAAATAAACATAGTTTTTTCTCCCATTTTTGACATACATCCAGTAGTTAATTAAAATCGACAATTTTTTCTACAAAATTCCAACAATCCAAATTTTTGTTGTCCGAATGGGTCTGGTCCCAATTGATTCAGATAATTAGAGTTATTGTGTAAACCTGTTTAGGAGATAAGTCAGGGAATAGGCATCTATACGCCTTCTAACCATCTCAAATTATCATTGTATTAATGTTTTAATCTAATAATATTAATATATTATTAGTGTCTTATTGATTTTTGGTTAAGAAATAGAAAAAAAAATTTTGAATGTAATATTTGGAAAAAATAAAAGCTAATGGCGGCAAATACTGTGTTTGCACAACAATGTTGGAGATAATGAAGATTAATCTTTTTCTCATATGAAGCATAGATATGAATGCAAAAAACAAACTTAAGAAACGGTTATTTTATTTACCAACTTAATCTAAAGTAACTATTGCTGTTTTAATACTTTTTAAATATCAATTTAGTTTTAGAGAAACTGTTTAAATGTTTTTTTTTTTTTAAATAAAGTTATACAAAGCGTGTTTTTAAAGTAAGGGCCGTTGAAAATTTAAAAAAAACAAAAGGAAATTTGCAAAAACTAATTTTATTTTCGGAATCTACATACTTTTATCTATTTTTCTACATAGTTCCAAGTTTTTGTAAACATTTATCATATCGCACAACTGAATTTTGAAAACCTTCATAAAAACTTGCCGCCCAAGTGATGTTTCAGATGACGGAAGAGATGAAAGTCGCTCGGCGCAAGGTCAGGGCTGTAGGGTGGGTGGTCCAAAACCTCCCAGCCAAAAGAGTCCAATGCAGCTCGGGTCTGAGCGGCAGTGTGAGGCCTTGCATTATCGTGCAGAAACAAAATTTCTTTTGTGAGCATGTCACGTCTCTTGTTTTGAATTGCTCTGCGCAGCTTCCTCAGGGTTTGGCAGTAGGTTTCTGCATTTATTGTCGTTCCTCGATCCATAAAGTCGACCAGCAAAACACCATGCCTATCCCAAAACATGGACGCCATGATCTTGCACTGTGACAAAGTCTGTTTGGCTTTGGCCTTTATGGGAAATTGCGTGTGTCTCCATTCCATGCTTTGTTGTTTCGATTTGGGAGTGAAATGCGAAATCCACGTTTCGTCTCCAGTTACGATCCGACTCAGCATGTCATCACCATTTTTGTCATAACGTGTCAGAAAATTCAAGGAACTCTTGAGTCTTTTGTGTTTGTGCTCCTCCGTTAGGAGTTTAGGGACCCAAAGCGAGCACAGTTTCTCAAAGTTTAATTTTTCATGAACAATTTTGTAAATCACAGACCTCGAAACTTTGGGAAATTCGTGTGAGAGAGTGGTGATCGTGAAGCGTCTGTTTTTTCGCTTCAACTGAAGCCAGCAAATCGTCTGACATTAGAGATGGACGACCAGATCGCGTTTCGTCATGGATGTTGTTGCGGCCATCTTTGAAGTCTCGAATCCACTTACGCATTTTTCCTTCACACATGGCATTAGCACCGTAAACTTCAGAAATCTGTCGGTGAATTTCTGCAGCAGAGATGTTTCTTGCCGACAAAAACCGTATCACCGAACGAAATTCGCAAGGGGCGGGCGATTCGATAACCTTGAACATTTTGCAAGCACAGAGCAACGCACAGGTTAGCTACACAGCTGTAACTGAGCGTAGTTGTTGCCAAGGCATGCTGGGACGCGGCGCAAGCGCTCTTTGCGGCATGCACGCGAACTATGAGGGAATATAAACAAATGGCCCTTAGTTTAAAAATACGCCTCGTATTATTTGTATGTTTTGTCAATCCTGTTTGTCCACAATTAAAAATTGAGTGGCAATGTAGAGCATTAGTTATGAAACCATACAAATGTGTGGATTTTGTTTATTAAATTTCTAGTTATTGCTTTAATACTCTTTGAATGTTTGCTCTGTTGCCTTTGAGAACTTATTGTAATTTTCTCCCAAGGGTTTCTATTCTTCCCTTTTAAAAGGGAAATAAATAAATTTTTATCAAGTAATTGTAAGGTTAAAATGATAAATGCGTATTATTTAGGAATATTTTGAAATTGTAGCATGTCTTTGACATATATGCAGGCATTATTTACTAGCATAAATATACTTTGTTATTATTCTTGATTTTATACCAATCATTATTAGTTTGGTTATTAAAAATGGTGATATTTAGTTAACCGACCCCTGTTTTTTGTTTACCAGTTAGCTTTTTACACTTGGTTAGCTCATGTCGAAGGAATTGAAGATGAGCATTAAAAGATTATTTGATAAAAAATAAATAATTTGTATGTGTATTATAAGGTAGAAGGTTGTTTTTATTGGTTGGTTTTAAGTTATTTGACCAATATTTAATTTGGAAATATTTATAACTATATATTTAAATTATAGTATGCATCAATGATACACACACACTATAATTAATTCATTATTGTATGAAACGTCATGCATGTCGGTTACAAATTATTGTTCTACAAACTTATAATAATGCTTATTTTTTAAATATATTTTGAAGAACGGCAAGGAGCATTTAATTTATTATAAGAATAAATTATAATAATTTCATAGCCTAAAGAAATTGGTATGCTATATGAATGATTTATATTAAATTGGAGACATCTCAAATAACACGACAACATTCTTTTAAGACTTTAAAATAAAAATGAAATGATTTTTATTAAAAATAATTAATATTGTTAAAAATTTGCTACTTCAGGTAAATTATTTTTATAAAATTTTTGCCCTAATTGAAAATTTCAGATTAAAATAGTGTGGAAATGAGTAACACATTAATATTATGATACTAAATATTATTAACATGCATAATATATTTTGAAATATTTTATTTTGTATAAAGTCTGATTATTGGGTTTCCAGCAACTTTTTTATGGTTAAACCTAGTTCCTACTAGGCTTCATAGGTCAATAAAATAATTTAATTTTATTTATATTTGTATCATTCAGTTAAAAAAAATCCAATAATATAAAATATAAATTACAAAATAGATATTAAATTAAATATGATATTATGTTTGCATTGTTTTATTTAGTTTTTGAAAACAGTATTTTATGAATTATTAATATGTGGATAGCATTTACAGAATAATTAATTGATTTTGTATCATCCAGATATTCATAGTATATTAAAAATCATACTTTTTTATAATTTTATAATACACTTGTTATTTACTTTTGAGTATTTTCTAAAATGATTTTATTTCTATAATATGAAAAATTGATTTTTGTGCATTTTTAATTTATACCACATTTTTTTTATTGTAAAATGTGAAGTTAGAGTTGTATAAATTAAAACCGTCCATAACTAAGAAAGGAGTTTAGGGTGTACTGCATACCTAAACTAGTATTATTACGTTTTGCTCAGTTGAAATTATTAAATGGTAATTTGGCTTTATTCAAATACAAGGCTAGTAATATAATGTGCTTTTAATGTGAAACAGTTTATAATTGTTTCAAAAATATAAATCTAAAAAAGTAATTAATGCATAACATGATATACAACTAATTGGTATGTTTGATAATTTTTTAAATAAAAGTGCCTGTATAAAGTGTTGTTTTTATATAGTAAAAGTTTGTTATTTTAATCGTTTGCTTAGCTCGTAAAAGTGTAACATTTCTTATACATTTTTTAGGGTGTTTTTGTTCTATTCTTGTAACGAAGGCAAATTGTTTGAATTTTTTATGCCTTTTGTTGACAACAATATTCTGATGCTTGACTCAAATGTTTTAAAATTTTAAGTAATTGTACAGCAAAATAAATTGGTAGGTTTTCCTGAAAGCTGTCTTATGGGGTCTAGAGACATCAGTCTCTTGGTTCTTGCATTAAAACAGGTGTTTTACCCCAGTTGATCTTGTCTTTATCATGTTGTGAAAGTTGTACATCTCTAGTCTATGGAGTGTATAACTATCATTTAGATTCCCTCTTGCAACTGAATCCTTGTGTTTGAATATACCACTTTCTGTTTACTGGCTAAAGAGTTTCAAATCTTAGCTTCTTCGAATTGTCTCTCAGTTTTCTTGGCAACCACTTTAACAATTTCTTCCTATAAACTAAATCATGTAAACATTAAAATGTCAGGGAATCATTTTATGAAGCGATAACTTACTTTCTCCTTCTAAATATTTGTCTAAGAAATACTTGTGTTTTTCTTTAAGTATTTTCAAATAGTAGTTAACACAAGGTATGTCATAAAAATAAGTTACACTTTTTTAAATTTTTAATTTAAACATGTATTTTAAAAAGTCCATTTAAAAACCTATTTTTCTACATAATCCCCTTCTTTATTCAATAATTTTTTTGGAAAACCAGTACCGTGGTAAACGTTTTGTCAATCTATTGTCCTCACAACACACTGGTTAGCCAGCTTTTAACGTCTTATTGCAAAGTATCTTTCCCTAAAATGGACCTTCAGCTAAGGAAGCCAGGTAAGAGAACCAAGTTGGATGAAAACTTCCCTTCAAAAGTCCCGACAGGTCTTAAGTCTGATAAGCAGATGTTGCATGCTTTGTCATAGAACAAAAAACTGTTTTTGTCAACTGTTCTTCTCGTTTTGTTTTCAATTGCCCTTCTGAGTTGTCGCTGAACCTCACAATAGCATATAGCTGTGACTAATGCCCTAGGATAGGTAGTCAGTCACCCCTTTTGAATCCCTAAAAATTATTTCCATGACCTTTCAAGTGAATTTTCTCAACTTTTGCTTTTTTTGTTGTTGGCATGTTTTCCCTTTACACACCATACTCTGTCTTTTAGATTTGGACGTCCAGTGAGGGAGCCTGTCTCATTCCTGTTTGCTATTGAGTCAAATAAACCGTATCCTTCATCGTCAAAACATTGCTGAAATTGCAATGCAGTGTTAATTCGATATTCTTAGTGCTTTTCAATAAGTAGGTGTGGAACCCATATTGCACACAATTTTAATCAGAATATGATTGTTAGAAATAATCCTGTGAAGTGATACACGGCTTATTTTTACATTCAGATAAAAAAGGATATCATCAAGCGTTAGGTTCCAATCAGTGTCAATGACCTTTTGGATATCTTCGAAAGTAGTTGGAACGTGGAAAGTGGAGGGGAAGTTGTTTATCATGTATTGTTATATTTCTTTCAATGAATCACTGGTACCAACAAGAAACCAGCCTTGACATAACATCTTCACCATGAACACTACACAACTCGCTGTGGTTTCAGTCATATTTTAATTTTTTACTGCCAATAAATGAATAACACCACAAACTTTGCAATCGTAGGAACAAATGGAGTTGTCATAGTGGCTGGAGCATGACTACTCGATTGATCAACGCATGGGAATAGGAAGTGCTGGTACTACACCCCGATCCAAATTCCTCACAACTCTTAGAAGTTTCCCGCCTACCACACGGATTTAAAAAAATGTACTAATGAGAAAATCCGTGTATTTGCAATAAAGATAAGAAGAATACTTCAAGTGAATTTTTGCCTATAAATTTGGTTACTCATTCTACAGCTGATTTTTATTAACAATGAATAACTATAAATATATATTTCTATTCAAAATTTGAAAGCAAATTTACACTAACCTATTCTTTTTAAGTCTACATAATAAACCTTATATATAAATTAAGCCAGTTCTCGTATTTTCTTCCACACTATGGTAAGTTTTATTTAATTGAATGAAGTTTGATAAATGAAGAAATTATGATCATTATTCTCTTTAAACCCCAATAGAGCATACTGTTATTTATAAATTGTACTTTTGTTTGCATCATGTGCCTTGTAATTGCTTTAAGATATGATATGTAGCTTAAATAAAACTGCTTTAAAATAGTGTGTAATTCATAATGTTGGCTTTTTTTATAACTAGACAAATATACAGTTATGGAATCTTATAAATTTCTACTACAATAATGTTTCAAGTTATACAGATATTAAATTTTATAACTAAAATAGTATATATAAACTGAACATAATGTATACTAATTTTATATGTTTTATACTTTAGTATATCATAATCTCGGATTTATCCTAAAATTATGCTGAATGTAATAAAGAAGGGACATGACAAGTACTAAATAATCGGTTGTAATTTATCGTAATGTATACATATTTAAAATACTTCATCTTTTTGGTTCTTGTTTATTTTTTTTCATCAAGCTCTCATCTTTCCTGGTAGTTATATGATGATTTATAGTAAGATTATTATAAGAACATCTTCCTAGGAATTGTGGAGCTAGAGGGGAGTACTGGATTACTTCTCTTAAGTAGACTTGTTCTCTGCTGCGGACATGTAGAGGCGGTTTCCACTACTCCTTTTTTTAATGAGCCATGAAAACAAACTATTTTTAAAATGACTGATGCGTATTCAACTGTAAATAACAGATTTTATATCTTGATTTTTTTCATTGAAATGAACTTTTCTTAAACTCTTGTTTCTTTCTCTTTTTCACTTAATTTGATACTCTGAGTATTTTTTTCTATTTAAGTAAAATAATTGTTGAAGATTGTAATATCAAATATTTAAGTTGAAGATTGTAAATAAAAGCATATTAACTTTAAATATTGGCATGCCTTATTAATGTTTTGTAATATTTAAAGTAGAGGTGGATTTTATATTCATTTACACATTATATTTATTAAAGATCTATATATTATATATTGTTGAAGTAATAATTATTATTGTATGTTACAATTCTTAAGAATTATTATTGGTAATGATTATATCAGTTAATTACAGAGTAAGAAACTAATGTTCATTCAAGTGTTTTCTTTCTCTTGGTATTAGTAAGAATGTTAACATAACGTAACATTTATTACTTGTAAAAGATGCTTTAAGAATAGAAAAATGTATATTATTTAACATAAAATGTATATCTAATCTATCCACTGTATATTATTACAAATAGATCATTATTTTTAACCTGCAGAACAGTTGCCTTTTTATTTGTGGACAATTTTTATGTTTATAGTATATCCTTATTTGTTATGTAGTATATTTAATAATTTAAATGCTCACATTTCTTATATAAGTATGTTAAGAAGATTGTGAGACGGGGAATCCAGATTTTTATCATTAGTAATTAAAAAAAAAACTGTTGTGATATGAATTTTAATACACATATATTTGCTACAGTAAATTGGTTATGTTATCTGGTGAGGTATTGTACATTACTCATTTACTAACTGCTCAACAAATGTAGGGATTTGGTTTGTTCTTTTTGTAAAATTTTCAATCGATTTATCTTCCCTTTTTTCTATTAACTAAGCCACATGGGATAGACAATAAATGTTTCATAGTTACTAAAAACATATGATATTGATTGCTCAGTATTAACTTTCTAAATTAGAACTGAAAGTTGGACACTCAAAATTAAAGGGTTAGGAATACCTCTTAACTTGATCTATAAAATTAGAATTATATTGTGTATAAAAGAGTATCAATGTGTAAAAGTTTTTAATATCTAGTGTCTTAAATTTATATTTTTTGTTTATCATTTTCATAATATTAGACTATATATTTTGTAGAGTTCAGTTTCAGTTTTTCGTTATTATTGTTTTTATTAGTAAATTAACTAAATTTGATTCCTAGTTTTTATTTTGACTATTTTTGTCACTTTTATATTGAGAAAATTGTCTGGAATATTTGAATACAACTTTTGGAATAATTTTCCTATAAATTTTCCTCATAATTTTCTTATTAATAAAATAAATAATGGAATAAGCACCTCTAATTTAAACTAATAGTAATCAGAATTAACAATGTTTTATTTGTAATTTACACTATTATGTATGTTTTATAAAATGTCAGTAGTATTTTTATGTTTTGTAAATATGTATTAAGAAACACATTGCAAAAATATCTAATTTAAGTACTGTCATTGATATTCGTTGGTGTTCATATTTTTAATTGAAGATAAATATACAGTATTCAGTTTTAGATATTCATTAATTTATGGTTTTTATATGTATATTTAGGAATTAATTTTTTCCCTCTATGCCTTTTAAATACAAACTAATACCAATAAATTTTCCTTTTGAATGTGGAGAAATAGTTCTTTGTTGTCATACACAAATCATAATAGACTAATGTACTTTTTAAATTAATATATTGACCATAAAATGGATGGATGACAATGGGAATTATATGCTAATTTCTGAATTCTCATAACTTTAGGTTTATTTGTAACCAAGACGTGCTTCTGCAACAAAGTTGCCATCTTCAGTGAAACACACTAAATATGAAATCAAGATGTGAATGTTGATATTTGAGTTTTACACAGTTTGTCTGCTATTATCACTAATGATATCAAGTTTGTTTCAGAACATGCCTGATTACAAATAAACACAGTAGTTGTGAAAGTAGAATAGTGTATATTTTCACAGTAGTGTATATATATGGTAAGTGTTTTTATATTAAATTGATCTCATAACTTCGCTCAAAAATCAAATGAGATGATTGACAAATCAAGTGTGATAAACAATGTATGTTTTTAGAAATGTTTCTAAATTGATTATATCAAATTATGAGTCTATGGCAACCTATTAGAAAAATATGATGTTATTAGCCATTTCTAACTTGGATAAATTATTTTTCTAGATAGAAAGGCAATCAAACATTGTTTTGTTACATATGTTTAAAACTTTTTAAACAATCAGAAAGTCTTGCTGTTAAAGTCAACAATTCAAGAGCAAACTACTTTCCTAGATCACAAAATAATGTATACACATTAATTACTTTACGAAAGATTAAATTTTAATCAGTATTTATCATAATGCAATTTTCTGAATAAAGTCACAACTCCTTCCATAGGATATTTCGCTAATTTAAAACTTTTAGCATTTATTTTAATTTCAAAATATAGAGCTATAATGTACTCTAAATAGCCCTTTAGTTAGCAATATGTCTATATTCAGTTAACATTGTCCAGGAGAAAATTATGTTTGAAAATATACTTTTGGCATTGGTGTTTAAAATAGCATTGTCATAAATGATTGAATAAATACTGTGTAATATTTCCATAAAATATAATTTTTTGGGTATTAATTATTATGCTTCATAACCATGACTTTTATTATTATTTTTTAAAATTATAAGTTACATCACTTTCTCTGTGATTCATTATAAAAACCTAAGTACAATAATATATCTTAAATATTGTATTATAACACTCAGTAATTACATTAAACATGAAAAAATCTACAAAACTGCAAAGAAACTTTGTAAGCTAACTAAGGTAGTGTTTTATTGTAGAGGGAAAGTATTTAACCCATATGGAGTAACTGTTGATAAAAGTCAGTAGTAAATTGCAAACAACGTATTTCTCCATCAAACAATCGTATCACATTTATTATATTTTTGCTAATTTTACACATTTTTTAAACTTTTAAGTGATTTTTAGAGCTACATAGAACAACAGATATTATATTTAAAGGTTATAAAAAAAGACAGAAACCTGACACAGTGGTAGGAGAGACAAAGTTTAAATGTGACATCAACTCTTCTTTAATAAACACTTTAAACTTGGTCAGATATGAACTGTATGATTAAATTCTTCACATCAAAAAAAAAAAAAAAAAAATATCCACATTAACACTAGAGCAAATAAAATTTATAAATGTGTTTTTAAAAAAAATTACCAAAACAAAATAAAACATTAAATAAACAAACCCAATATAAATCACATACGTATATTTTTTGACGAAATTAAATAAATACAAGTGTCACCTAGCTCAACAATTTTGATTAGCGGTCACTGTTTATAAAGTTCAAATTAAATGTTTTGCCGATCAATCGTGGACAAAAAAATCCTCAGATAAAATGTCACACTAACAGTATTTATTGCATTACAGACAATTTTTTTTCTAGGTCATACTGTAGATAAAGAAATAAGCCAATGGGTCTAACACATGCACTTAGATCATATTTTCTGTACTTAATATGTTTATTAAACAATAATTATTGGTTAAATGTATTAAATAGTATGGTTTGACATTAGAATTCACATACTCAAATGTTCATGCAGTCTATATATGTGAATACTAATCAGAGTGAAAACCTGATGGATAAAACCACTTTACTTTTAAATTTATCTTGAAATATAAACATGTTAACTTTTATAAATGGAACTTATATTTTGGCATTTGGTTAGAATTTTTTTTTAAATTTTACTTTATTATTGGTCCTTTAAAACTCTAACTCTTGGTAGATATGATGGTATTTTTAAATTCCATCACATTTCTGTGGAAGGTAGCTTTCCTGTAAAACCTTACTAAAATAGTTAATTCTAAACGTTTATAAATAATTTTTCTACTCCAAGCATATATATATATATATATATATATATATATATATATATATATATATATATATATATATATATATATAAAGAACTGAGTCAAAATACAAATACAAGAATTATATTTGAATTTACAATTCAAAGCTTTTCGTTGGCTAACAGTACCAACATCATCAGGAATATTCAATATTCAGAATATTCCTGATGATGTTGGTACTGTTAGCCAACAAAAAGCTTTGAATTGTAAATTCAATTGTAGTTCTTGCATTTGTATTTTGACTTAGTTCTTTATTAATACACAAGAATACATATTGCGATATATATATATATATATATATATATATATATATATATATATATATATATATATATATATATTATTATTATTATTATTATTATTTTTTGTTTTAGTAGAGCTTAAAGCTTATTTACGAATTTTTGGACTAGATAGGAGACTGACAGACTTACCTAGTGGCAATTGTCCAAAACTGCAATCTCTTGGTAATAAATAGACACATATAAAAACGTATCACACTATTGAAATATTTTGCTCATACAATGATCTTTATTAATAAAAAAAGGAAAGACTTAAGTGAATCACAGATGTGTATAAATATCCAAATGTCACAGATGCAAAGATTTATATTTTATGATATAGTATTATTGTTATTTGTTATTTTTATATGTGTTTTATATGTGCTTATTTCCAAAGAGATTGCAGTTTTGGACTATTGCCTTTAGGTAAGTCTGTCAGTCTCCTATCAAGTCCAAAAATTCCTAAATAAGCTTTAAGCTCTACTAGAACTAACCTAAAAATATATATATATAATTATTTTTTGTTTTAGTAGAGCTTAAAGCTTATTTACGAATTTTTGGACTAGATAGGAGACTGACAGACTTACCTAGTGGCAATTGTCCAAAACTGCAATCTCTTGGTAATAAATAGACACACATAAAAACGTATCACACTATTGAAATATTTTGCTCATACAATGATCTTTATTAATAAGAAAAGGAAAGACTTAAGTGAATCACAGATGTGTATAAATATCCAAATGTCACAGATGCAAAGATTTATATTTTATGATATAGTATTATTGTTATTTGTATAAATATTGATGAATTGAAATCAGATATTAATAGTCTGTCAGAAAGAAGGTAAATAGAGTAGTTAAAAATGGTAAAAAGTACACATCTGTGGTTCAATTCAGTCTTTTCTCTTTTGATTAATAAATATCATTGAATGATCGAAATATTTCAATAGTGTGATATGTTTTTATATGTGTGTATTTATTTCCAAGAGATTGCAGTTTTGGAGTATTGGCACTAGATAAGTCTAATATCTAGTCCAAAAATTCCTATTTATGTAAATAAATTTATAAAAATAATGGTTTTTAAAATACTTATAACCCTCTCTGATAAACAAGATTAAGACTGACTCAGTGTAAATTAATATCATAGTTTGAAATGTTTGTCAGTAGAAGGAAATAATACCTGAACGGTTTAGAAGCACTAATGGAAGTTTTTATTAATACTTGGGTTATCTTATATTCAAACAGTTTGAAATTAACATGGGAATGAACCCTATTACATTTTACACAATAAAGTTAATGATTTAAAATAGCAAGTCTACCAAAATAAAGAAACAAATGTTTAAGAATTAATCTTTAATGTACTGATTTTTCTTCAAAAATTATTTTTAATACAAGTGTGAGATATTTATTAATTTATACCTTTTGTATATCTTGAATTTTTAAACTTATATTGTAAAGTTTATAGAATGACTAAAATAAATAGCTAATAAAAATGTTTACACTATATTTTAATATAATATATAAACAGAGAACATAAGCTGGCCTCTAGCTAGTTCCCCAATTTTGTTAGAAAAAAATAAAATATTTTACATTATGTACTTGGGATTTTATTTACTTATGAATTTTTATTAATTTTACTTATATTTTCATACATTTAAGTCATTTGTTAGATCAGTTATAACTAACTTATTCTGAGTTTTCTTGTGTTGTAAATAAAAATATTCTTTTAGATATTCATTTCCTCAAATGTGATTACATTAGAAAAAAAATGTCCTTCAGATGCATTCAAGACTATCAAAGTTAAAAGAAAGCAACAGATTGTCAAGTGAACCCAAATAGAATGAATAGAGTGAATGGTTTCAACCAAAGATAGGAAGATAAAGATTTTGCTTTACAACTCACTTTTTACATCAAGAGTAGTAATCAAAGCCTTAGTTAACATTGAGACAGAAAATGGAATGTTGGACAAGTGTCTTGCAAAACTCATATGTATTTTTATGCGGTACAGGAGATAGGACTTTTTGGTCCAAGTTTACCTGAAATGTCAGTCCAAATCAGCTTTACAAATAAGAGAATTCTAGATCCTTCGCTATTGGATGTTAACAGAACTGTCTTTACTTATGAAGAATGCTAAGTATTTAAGCACAAATCTAAATGCTAAACTAGCTAAGATGGAATCAATACATTAAAAAAATTCAGTATCAAATATCACAAGCACTATTAGATTTTGGGTAGGAAATTTTGTAAGTACTACTGTCTACTGGGTAGAAATCAAGTTTCCATTACGTAATCAAATTGTAAAATCTGTTTGACTATATGACAGCCAACAGTAGGGATATGCTAATGCATCTAAAGTAAGAATTTCTCAGATGTTTCAAAATAAAATCAGTGCCCCTTGGTATATGAAAAATAAAGATATTCACCAACATCTCAGTGTCCCAACTGTAAAAAAAAAGAAATAAATAAGATGGCCAAAAAATAGACCTAAATTTTATGAATATAGATCTTCAGTGGCTTGTTAACCAGTACATGGTTAGAAGATTGAGAACTATAAAATCGTTAGAGCTATTGTAGTATATAGAGTTTAGTATTGTATTGTACTAGTTACAACCAAATACATAAAGGTAATTGACAATGTCTAGAGAAGATCTAGTCATGGATCACTTTATTTAGTTATATGAGTTTAAAGGGTAAAAGGTGCAAGGAAAGTTAATGGCTGGTATAATGAAATTAGTTTTAATAAATATAATTGATTGAAATGTCTTCCTTTTCAAAACTCTTGTACAGACTAAAGCCAGCAGAGTTTCTTGTCCTCAATGAAATCTCATGTGTTGGCATGTGCAGATTTTTTAATCAGTTTCTAGGGCTGAACTCATGACCTGGTTCTTGGTTTTAAGGTGTTGCCATTTATGTACGTATCTGAGGGATATAAAAAATGTTTGTCAGTTTATTAGCCAATGCTATAATTGATCACTTAGTTTAGGTGATCAGGTGTGGATGTGGCTGGGAACGAAAGGGCCGATTTCCTAGCCAAAAAGGGAACACACTGTTACAACCGAAACTGAAAATGCCACTGTCAGCTGCCAAGGCTCTCATTGATTTGTCAGTAAAACACAAAATGAAAGCTGTGTACCAAGAGGCTGCCACCAGAAAAACCTGGGAGAAACTATTAAAATCCGGACCGGACTACTATCCTGACCGCTTCATAGCTGTTCCAGCGTTCCGCACCCTCACTGGACATGACCTCCTGCCTGCTCACCTCCACCGTATAGCTATCCTGGACAGCCCCGAGTGCCCTCTGTGCTCCTTCAATCTTTTTGATGCAGGCCATCTCCAAGCATGCCCTGCTCTGGAACATGTCAGACAAAAGGTGGAGGGGCTCAGACCTGAGGAACAACTCTCCATGATTTACTGGTCAGCGCGTCACCAAATGGCAGAAACGCCAAGAGTGGGCGTTGGCTAGTAAGTAAGTAAGTAGTTTAGGTGATCATCAGTCAATGTGTTAAAATACCAGGAAGAAAATTGAAAAAAATGTTTCAGTAATATTCTGCATTGCTAATGTTATCTTCAAAGTTGTCTGATCACGTTAAGTGGTTAACTCTTAACACGAACAAATTACTTTAGGTAATTGTAGGCTGTAGCATGTTCTTAAGTTTTATATCATGCTGTTATTTAGTACTTTTACAATTTATGCGATTAGAAGGGCCATCTATAATGTATGAAGAAATTATTTAGAAAAGAGAAACCATGATTTCTATAAGTCTTGGGAATGTAATGTGCATGCAAATTTTAACCCCATAAAAACGCATTTATATTTTGGGCTAATTATCTCTCAAAGTAAATGAATAAATAAGATAATGAGATGTCGGGATTCAAGATAATGAATTGGTTATTAGCAATTTCTGAGATAGGAAATGAGTTACATGTTGAATAGAATTAGAAATTACAAGGTAAGAGAGAGTTGATAAAATATCTGGACTAGAAAAAAACGTATCAACACAAATAGTACAGACATTTTAAGAAAAATAATGACTACAATGACATGATTATGAAATAAGACAGAAAATGAAA
The DNA here is from genome assembly GCA_036971475.1 of Prosapia bicincta. Taxonomy (NCBI): domain Eukaryota; kingdom Metazoa; phylum Arthropoda; class Insecta; order Hemiptera; family Cercopidae; genus Prosapia; species Prosapia bicincta. The sequence goes on from JBAIZL010000002.1 coordinate 44,522,808, forward strand.
ATCCGAGTGAATACTTAAAATGAAACTGTGTAAAAAGTGATAAAATAACTGGTAAGAGGCCGGTCTAGGAATAGAAAAATCACTGAGAATCATTTTGAGGCAATTGTCAGTGTTGACTCAAATACAAAACCAAGAGGGTGAACTTAATTGAGGGTTGAAATTTCTTTCCTTTCTGTAAATGTATTTCCCACTTTCCATGAATGAAATAATTCTGTCTAGAATTAATTCTTAATCTCTGCTGAATTCCAAGAAGCGGCCCTAAACCCGGAAGGCTAGGATTCCTGTATGTTTCCACAACCATTTTCTTGTTGGGTCCAAGGTGTTTTTTGCAGAGCAAAATGCTGCTACACCTATCTTTAAGGCTATCTTCAAAAAAGATCTAAAATTCCTTCTGTCAAGACCAAATTGTTTTAAAAGTGATTTGAGTGATTTAGCAGACAGGCCATTAGCACCCAACTCTCTGCATAAACTGGACTTGAAGCAGTTCACTTTTATAACAGTAAAATGATTACCACTTGAATGCGGTAAAATCAGAATTATTATGGATATTATTACTTATCACTAGTTACATAATTTAATTAACTTTTTCGTTGCATGTCAACCATTTACAAATTACCTAAGACCATTCTCAAGACTAAACCGTAGTAATAGGAATAGATTTAACCACCTATTCCGGTAAGAGAGCAGAAGGCAGCATAGGTATTAAGCTTCTAGTGATACTGCTTTGGAATGTTCCTACCCAGGTACTTACTGTTAACTCTACTACAACTGCATGATTCATGTTTTCTACAGAAGGTACGATTAAGTCTGGAGAGAAATCTCATGTTTCCAATGACTGTACAGTGATCCAATCTACACTTTTTATTTTAACGAGGGGTAGGTCTCCCTCCAAGGTACCTTTTCCTGCTTTTCTCCAAGCTGCAGCCCGAAGAATCACAAGTGTCTGGCCCCTAACCGCGGTGAAGGGAGGGGATTGACATACACCCACCACGTTGCTTTAGTGTCACTGGTTCGTTAAGGGCGCCACCCGGTTGCAGGGGTCTTTAAGGGCAATAGCCTTTTCCTAGATTCCTGGTAAGGCAGAACGGTTATCCCTAGCTGGTTAAAATAAGGTTAAAATCCTAAGGAAGATGGATTCTCTTATTTTACTCTCATACTTAGCTACTATTATTATTGTATTCACTATTGTTTTATTATTCTTACTATGGTTCTTATATAATTGAAGAAAGCAACTCAAAACATACAATTGTACCTTAAGTCTAGATCCTCTATGGTCACCGAGGTATAGCCTAACAGATGAGCAATTGTACATAAACACTAAACTCTATCAGCACCCTAATACTTTTCAACTTGAATCTTAATTCTATCAACAACCAAAAGTGTTTTTTTAAAATTAAGATTAAATTATGATTCTCTATGACGCATTTGTGCGAGTTACATCGGTTGCTGCAATTACGTTCAAAGTGTAGCACGTCCAAGCGGTCTAGAGTAGTTATGTTTAATTATCTATCTCCTGATTTTCCATGGAAAGAGCTTATCAGCTTGGCACATGGGCAGTCTTCCTGAATCCTTCACACGTGTTAGGGGTGCAAACCTCATGCGCAAGTGAGACGGAGGCAGTTTGTGACAGGATGTCTGCCATGAGGGTAGAGCGGGCTTTGGTGGCTCAGACCTGGGTAGGGAAAAACGGTCCAGAGTGGGATAAACCCACACTCACCGCCCCTCTAGGTCAGGGGTTTTAAAAACTTAATGATGCCACGCTCTCTCTTCTTGAAATGAAAGTCAAGAACACACACATGTACGCACGCACTCACACACACACACACATATTGGAAACCATTTATTTATTTATACATACTTTCACAAGGAACATGATGTAACATTTCAAGTTTTAATTCGCAAGGTAAATTTTAAATGATAAGAGGAAAACCTGTAAGGAAAAACTGATTGAGATGGATGAGTTTGCATTTTTTCACTAACATGCCTATTTGAGGTTATATTTTAGCAAGGGGACAACGCGTCATTAGCAACATCAAGTTTGTTCCTATATTTTGTTTTTATTGCAACAAGTGCTGAAAAGTTTTTTTCGCACAAGTAGCTACTTGAAAAAGGCATCTATAATCGAAGAGCTGCATGAGATACACTTTTAAGTGTTTTATTCAAAATAGAAGATTTGTCCATTGCTTCATTGTTGCCACATTGAACGGCAAACATTCATTTCGTGACACTTTTTTACTATTATTATTTTCAAGCTGTCATGTTGATTTAATTTCCAATTTACAAAATTTGTACAACCTTTACTTATATTTATTTTATAAATGCATACTTTTCATTAAAATTTTTTTGAACATCATGGTCAATAAAATTACCTATACAAAAAAATCTGAGGTGTAAATTTAGTTTTAAATTTGGATAAATTGTGTACATAAATTTTAACTAAATGAGAATTTGTCTTATTATTTTCCAACTGGAAAAGTCTCCCACCCCCTGACTTGCCTTCACGCCTCCCAGTCAGGGAACCAATGTTAAAGGTCAACAACATTTCAAGGAAACTTCATTTCATTAGGCTATGCTATGACAGTTTAAGTAACATAATATTTGACAGTTTCGTAATAACATATTAGTTGTTCCGATGGACCTATACGCAATTACTATTATAGCTTAAGAACTAAATTTAGAATTGAATTTTCATTTTTAAATAATAAGAATCACGATGAAATTATTAAACAACGAAAAAATATAATTTAAATTGACAAAATGTTTACAAGTAACGGCTACTTAAAGTAAATAACAGTTGACGGACTGCAGTCAACTATACAGAATTGCATTGAGACGGTGAATCAGAGTCTAAATATTGTTTGCGCTGCGAGAAGTAGAAGGCATCATTATTTTGGAAATGCAGTACGTTTCCATCTTATTTTATTCCTGAAAATCTGAAAGCGATTAGGATAGTCAAAGTTGGGATAGTTGGAATTCTTCTGTGAGCCTATTTCCAAGTAGACACTTTTCGCACTAATTCACCTTATTGTCCAATGGTTTGAGATATAGTGTATACTTAATTGGGTACATTGTATCTCAATGCACTGAATTAGAGCAAAACGTATCAAATTACTGAGAATTTTCAGTAAGTCAGTAAATATTGCCAAATATTTAAAGCATTGAAATGTAAAAAAAAACTATTGTAAAATAGCTGCAACTAGTTTTTTACCACATAACCTACAAAGTGTGGAAGCTGTTGCCAAATTCATAAAGCCTACGGGCCATGACTACAGGTATGTGCAAGTCCACTTATATAAAATAGGACTAGCAGCCTAGGATATTTATTCTCTGTGCAACCGTCCCACGTCACAGGATGGTCGGCCCACACTTTCAGAAATGCACAGCTTTGCTAGACGTGGAAGAGTGAAGTCACCATTGTCTCTACTGGGAGGCTACGCGGAAATGGTAGAGATGCCAAGATCTGGCATGGAATAAAGTAAGTAGTTATAAAAAATATAAATATAAATATTTTCAAAGTATGAATATTTTAAATAATCAAATTATTTTAAATAGGCCTAAGTCTGCCTATTAATTCCAAGCAAATCCATATTTTGATTATACGAAGAATTATACGAAGAACAGAAAAATATCCTGATTTTTCCAGAATTCCATAATCCTTACGGGTAAAACGTATGATTTTTGTACTACATTTTTTAAATGAAAGACGTGAAACACTTTTAATATTATTTGTCTTTCTATCCTCATATTTTAAAATTGAATTTTTCTTTCGCTGAAAATAACAATTCCCTAGCATAATTTTCAAATTATAAAATAATAACAGGATTTTATAATAATGGCAAAATTACAATTACTGTATGTTGATTTTACGGAGAATTTGCTTACACTCTCTGTAGATTGCAGCACCTACCGGACAAATATGATTGTAATTTGAAAACATTTATGTTAGAAATGATCAATTATGTATAAAATCAAAGCGATCAAAATACAGTATAGTGACGCCCTCAGTCCCTACTGACCGCTTAGCCACGATCACAACGATGTAAACAATAACAATGTATAGAAGAATAACTATAAGATAAATTGTTAAGCACATTACGCTTTGGACAGTCACTAATGCGCATATACCGGCAAACTACAGCCTCCTTGAAGACTATATTCAATTAATAGTAAATCTCTCTGCTGGCGGACCGAAAGACAGTTCTAAAAAAGTTATCTATACTATGACAGTATACTATAAGTTATTTATAATCAACGATGGCAAAAGAAAGGCTGGCTAGAATAACAACTCTTGCGATGGAAGCTGATCTCGCCCGAAATGGTCTCGATTTTAGTGATATTGCTTTGTAAACAAAAAGCTAGAAAAGAAATTGTTTAACAAAATTAGTTTTATGTTGCATTAGTAGTTTAAAAACATTATGTCGATTGTAAAATAATTACATTATTTCACTTCACAAAAAATGTGGTTTTATTTGTATTCCATAATAATGAAACAATAAATGGAATTCTATTTACAATGTCATGCAAAATACAGGGTTTTATAGACATATGTAGGAAGTAATGAAGGGGCCAGTACTCATGTTTTCCCAGGGGCCCGAAATTTCTCCAGGGCTTGATACTATTATGCTGGAAACGAATTGATTTTTAGTTGTTAGTTTGGTTTTGATTTAATTAATTATTAAAAATTCCGTAGTCTTGTAGTTTCTAATTATATTTATACAGTACCCTAGACGTAGCCTATAACTTTGTATCTACCAGCGGAAGTAAGCAGTCAGACTAGTATCGTGTTGTTGCGGAAACTTGAGTACTAATTTTGCTTAACCTGGCTGTTTCAGTTTCGAGTAGGCAGCAGAAGAAGAGAACATTTCACTCCCACCAAAGCCTCACTAACAAAGTATTTGTAACGTAATACTCCTCCTTATCCCTAAGCATAAGGATGTCCTAGCCATAAGGTTTCTACACGAAGATCTATCGCGGGGTCTTTCCTGAGAGGGGTTTTCTTGACAGGTTTTTCATCTGCTGTTATTATTATTATTACTAAAACTCGGAAGGACCTTATCGGTGTAGAGCACTTAGCTGCAGCCTTTGTACTCTCTTCTCATCCCTACCACAGGACTAGCTTAGTGGATACCTACCACTTTGCAGAAATCAAGTAACCACCTGATGATAAAACTTCTGATATCTACTGTAGGATCTTCCACTTCGAAGTGTCAATTTCTGGGTTTTGCATCCCCATGAGCTTGACCAACTGAGTGGCCTCCCTTTTTGGTGGTGGTACTAGCACCGTCACTTTCACCCTTTTGATCAGTTCATCAGGCAGGACTAGCCTTGCCTGAGCCCCACCCTCGAGCTTAACTGACGGTACCACTTCTCTCAGCCATTTTGCCGATTCCTCCTCAGCACAAATAAATGCTGCGACGTCATCCCTTAGGTAAGTGTCTCTGAACCGCGGAACAAAACCTCCACTAGGAGTGTCCAGAATCTGGTCCATGACGGTGCTCTTAAGGTGGTCGGACGCCACCATCTCCATCCTCACTCCTACACTATCCCCAAAGGTCACTAAAACCCTCGGTAGGTTGGCGGAGATCGACGAGAAAGACGGCCCTCCCGACCCAGCAGGCCTAGACCCTTGTCTATTCCTCTTGGCCTCCGACTCTGGAGTAGGATTAGAAGTACTCCTTTACTTCCTTTTCCTCTCTCTCTCTCTCTTGTCGTACTAAGGTCTTACCGGATCCACTGGCTTCCGGGACGACAGGGCGGGTTCTAGCCCCATCCTCCGTCAAACCCTTCCTCTGCCTGGACCGGTGTTTCCTCAAAGGGGGTGGCGGTGGTTTTCTGCCCTCCGCTTCCGCCTTCTTTGCTTCCTCATGGTAGGAAAGCCAGAGTGCTTTCCTCCTTTGTGCCCCACTCATTATTCCTGTTGTCTTCGCAACTGGATTTCCATCTGTCTCTATGGGGGCCGAAGCCACCTCCATAGGGACAGATTTGTCGGTAGGTTCTAAGCCCTGACCAGTTAAATTTATTTATTTTTTATTCTCTGCCATGTGTGTTCCCACGAGCAGCTAGGGAAATAAAGGCCCGCTGCCGCAGAGCCCCGCTTATGGCGGTAAGGCGACTTAAGTACTCAGGGGTGGCGCCAGGTGCCCCTGAGGCTCCGTTAAAGACCCTCCTTACCCTCAGGGTGACGAATCTACATCGGCACGGATCGCATAACACCTTCAGATCGGGGGGTGTATGTGCCCATCCAGACCACCAACCTGGATGAGGGGTGCTTCTTGGTTGCGGCCGCAAGGGAAAGGCAGTTCGAGAGCCGGGCAGTTAACAACCCTTCAAGTGCTAGGACTGGCCCCTTTTTTTTGAGCCGCCTTCATGCACTCACACATTTGCCTGGACTTCCCGTTTATAGGGAGCCACATATGTACAGCTCCGCTTCACCCGTCCCCCACGCCCGGATTAAGCCTCTCCACCACGTCAAGGTCATGCAACCCATAGGAGAGGATCTGCTGTTATAGTTTGATTTAAAACAGAATAGGATTCTGCGTAGGAGAAATTGACTAAAAGGAGTGGGAATTACAGCCGTCTGAGCTAATAGGAAATTCACATCTTGCTGCGTGGGCGAAACTTGTTGCCAGTTCGACTTTAAACTTTCGTTCGTCGCTCAGTAACATCATAAGTGTGGTGGAGTAATTTACTAGTGGTATAGCTTACTTCGTTCTGCAATTTCAGTCGCTGGCAGGGGCGGGTTGACTGTCAATGCGTTCGAACTGACAACATCGCTTCCCTATCCTGACACAGATACATTCCTATTCTACTTTAAATCAAAGTATAGTGCCCACTTACAGTACTGTTTAATTTCACTATCTCATGATTTTCCATGATACGTACCTGAGCTTAATAGCTTGGTACATGGAGAACTACCCCGAATCCTTCGCTCGTGATAAGATACTAACCCCGTGAACAGGTGAGACAGAGGCAGCTGGAGGAGGGTAATCTGCTGAAGAGGGCTGGGTGATTTAAACTGTACGTCATCTCCTACAGAGAATCTCTCAGGGACGAATGCTCGTTGGTTTTTCTGGAGTAGTTCATTACAGCTTGCCAGGTAGCTCTATTTATTTTCATAAACAGTTTAAAAAATGATTTTCGTGTGGAACGAAATCTAGTTGTTTATAAAGGAGTCTGTATTTATTTATATAAAAAAAATGTGATAAATTAGTTTTATCGGAATATCGAAGGTTTTGGGGAAAGAGAATTCCGGGTATTCATGTCAGGTAGTGCAAACCTTTATGCAACAAAATGCAAAGGTATTTATACTTCAGAGCTCGACCTAATATATATCCTAAATAGTGCACAAATATTAATTTTCTATAATGACATTTTAAAAATCTGATGAGTTTCAATTCTGAAAATATATATTTAAAAATTACACCAATAAATGATTTTCATCTCCAAGTCAGGGACGGCTTCAGGATATATTTTTTTTGGTAGGCACAGTTTAGGGGAATCGTGAATACCGGAAAGTGGGGGTTCTAGTGCCCCTACACAAATTTTTTAAAATTTGAAAGGCAGTTTTACTCTCAAGACAAATAGATGTAATAACCTAAACCAAATGGGGACTATCTGATATTTTATTGTTGCTTGGTGCATTATAAATTTCGCTATAATAATATGATGAACATTCATTTCGATCTTAGATACATAACATTTATCTTTTTAAATTATTGACGACTAAGAAGGATTTTAAGAAATAAATATTTAAAAGTTGGGTACCCGCTGGAGCCGATAAGGCTCTAAGTTTTAATTAATTTGAATGTCAAGGCTAAACTTGAACAATTACAAACATGTCTAGCTTTTGTTTATGGATTAAATTAACAATAAACTTAAAATTAATAAAATAAAAAATATAAAAATTTAAAAAAACATAAATTTAGAAAATTTAAGGATTTTTTTGGACATTTTAACATTTTAAACATAAACTTATAAACTTTATTAAAACCTTAAAATAAATATTGATTTTTTAAAAACTTGGTTCAATTCTGATGTCAAATGCATTTCTTTTATTTAGATTACTAGTAAACTCGAGTTTATAAGGCTATAGTTTATTGCAATTACCTAAACATAGCTCAAAAAGCCAATGCATCTGCTTGTAACACAACTGCCATATGCAAAGGTACGTGCATAGTATCAAACATATTATTTTTATATGCATTCACTGGATGCCACATTATTGCTGCTTTCTTTTACCCAGGCAACATTTTCTACGATCTTTCAAGAGCCTGATGATTTGCAAAACATTAAAGTAGAAAAATGTAGCAATCAGCGATCTAATTGAATTTGGGCTGCATCTGGCCTTAGCATTATACGTTGCATCTAAAATCTTCAGCATCTCGTGTTTAAGTACTGAGGATTCAGTTGCAGATTTGGTTGGACGGTACTGATTAAAAATGTATACAGCAGCTGCAAAGGACTCTAAAATCTTGGATCTGCTAATAATGTACCAACAGTTGATGGTTTGATCCAACACATCGAGGGTGTTTATTTCCAAGTACAGAGTTAGTATGGAGAGAAGCTAAATATCTTGGAATGGGCCTGGAAATTGAAAAATGAAGAGTTAACTTCAGTTTCAATAATACAGGAGACAGATACACCGAGTATCTTGATCTGGTTTCTTTTAGCTGAACCACGGGATGTGGCAAGAGGTGCGGGTGCCGGTGCAGAGGATAAGGTGCACAGAGGCAGCTAAATTTGTGTTGGAGGTAACTGTTTCAATCAGACACACACACACACACACATATGAACCCACACCTGTGGTATAACATTTCGGGTACACTGGTAACAAATTTATTATATTTATGAGTGAAAATAGTAAATGTAGTAGAGGTGTCCGTTTTTGAGAGTGATTATATAAGGAACTCTAGTCACGGGACTGCGAATTGAAAATGTATTCGTAAAATGAAGGTCACGTGAGATGGAAGTGTCTGTAAAGAGAGGTTTTACTGTACTAAAATGCACATAGTTGTGAAAAATGTCGGTTCTAAAAAAATAACAAAAACATCATTGGCTACGATCCTGCCAATCCCGTCTTCCGAAAACATTTCTTTTGCTTCTAATTGAAACAATTATGTAGAGCTCCATAAAGAACAAAAATGCTACTACTTTATTGATTTACAAATTTTGAATTAAAAATAATACTTTGTCAGAAAACGACCGCTATTGACGTTTTCTCATGTGTTAATACAATAGAGACGAACTTGTAACTAAATCTTAACTCCAACGTTCGTGCGACTGAGCGTACGTCCAAGATAGACAGCATACTTGGTATAAACCCACGCTATGTGCAAGACCACGAGGAGTACAATCCAAGGTCTGTGCGACTGAGCGTACGTCCAAGATAGACAGCATACTTGGTATAAACCCACGCTATGTGCAAGACCACGAAGAGTACAATCCAAGGTCCGTGCGACAGAGCGTACGTCCAAGATAGACAGGATACTTGGTATAAACCCACGCTATGTGCAAGACCACGAAGAGTACAATCCAAGGTCCGTGCGACTGAGCGTACGTCCAAGATAGACAGCATACTTGGTATAAACCCACGCTATGTGCAAGACCACGAAGAGTATAATCCAAGGTCCGTGCGACTGAGCGTACGTCCAAGATAGACAGCATACTTGGTATAAACCCACGCTATGTGCAAGACCACGAAGAGTATAATCCAAGGTCCGTGCGACTGAGCGTACGTCCAAGATAGACAGCATACTTGGTATAAACCCACGCTATGTGCAAGACCACGAAGAGTATAATCCAAGGTCCGTGCGACTGAGCGTACGTCCAAGATAGACAGGATACTTGGTATAAACCCACGCTATGTGCAAGACCACGAAGAGTACAATCCTGGGCCCGTGCGACTGAGCGTACGTCCAAGATAGACAGCATACTTGGTATAAACCCACGCTATGTGCAAGACCACGAAGAGTACAATCCAAGGTCTGTGCGACTGAGCGTACGTCCAAGATAGACAGCATACTTGGTATAAACCCACGCTATGTGCAAGACCACGAAGAGTACAATCCAAGGTCCGTGCGACAGAGCGTACGTCCAAGATAGACAGGATACTTGGTATAAACCCACGCTATGTGCAAGACCACGAAGAGTACAATCCAAGGTCCGTGCGACTGAGCGTACGTCCAAGATAGACAGCATACTTGGTATAAACCCACGCTATGTGCAAGACCACGAAGAGTATAATCCAAGGTCCGTGCGACTGAGCGTACGTCCAAGATAGACAGCATACTTGGTATAAACCCACGCTATGTGCAAGACCACGAAGAGTATAATCCAAGGTCCGTGCGACTGAGCGTACGTCCAAGATAGACAGCATACTTGGTATAAACCCACGCTATGTGCAAGACCACGAAGAGTACAATCCAAGGTCTGTGCGACTGAGCGTACGTCCAAGATAGACAGCATACTTGGTATAAACCCACGCTATGTGCAAGACCACGAAGAGTACAATCCAAGGTCCGTGCGACTGAGCGTACGTCCAAGATAGACAGGATACTTGGTATAAACCCACGCTATGTGCAAGACCACGAAGAGTACAATCCAAGGTCGGTGCGACTGAGCGTACGTCCAAGATAGACAGCATACTTGGTATAAACCCACGCTATGTGCAAGACCACGAAGAGTATAATCCAAGGTCCGTGCGACTGAGCGTACGTCCAAGATAGACAACATACTTGGTATAAACCCACGCTATGTGCAAGACCACGAAGAGTATAATCCAAGGTCCGTGCGACTGAGCGTACGTCCTAGATAACAGCATACTTGGTATAAACCCACGCTATGTGCAAGACCACGAAGAGTACAATCCAAGGTCTGTGCGACTGAGCGTACGTCCAAGATAGACATCATACTTGGTATAAACCCACGCTATGTGCAAGACCACGAAGAGTATAATCCAAGGTCCGTGCGACTGAGCGTACGTCCTAGATAACAGCATACTTGGTATAAACCCACGCTATGTGCAAGACCACGAAGAGTACAATCCAAGGTCTGTGCGACTGAGCGTACGTCCAAGATAGACAGCATACTTGGTATAAACCCACGCTATGTGCAAGACCACGAAGAGTACAATCCAAGGTCCGTGCGACTGAGCGTACGTCCAAGATAGACAGCATACTTGGTATAAACCCACGCTATGTGCAAGACCACGAAGAGTACAATCCAAGGTCCGTGCGACTGAGCGTACGTCCAAGATAGACAGCATACTTGGTATAAACCCACGCTATGTGCAAGACCACGTAGAGTACAATCCAAGGTCTGTGCGACTGAGCGTACGTCCAAGATAGACAGCATACTTGGTATAAACCCACGCTATGTGCAATACCACGAAGAGTACAATTCAAGGTCTGTGCGACTGAGCGTACGTCCAAGATAGACATCATACTTGGTATAAACCCACGCTATGTGCAAGACCACGAAGAGTATAATCCAAGGTCGGTGCGACTGAGCGTACGTCCAAGATAGACAGCATACTTGGTATAAACCCACGCTATGTGCAAGACCACGAAGAGTACAATCTATCCAGAGCAAGCGAGATGCCATTAGTGATGTGATATTGCAGGGCTTTTACGTTTTAATGGTTGCGGGTTAAGCTGGAACCATGTCTTCTGACAAGAGTTGGTCCACCTTCGCACTTGAAACTTTTTTTGTTAAAGTTAACTACCGACCGTTTTTTGCATGGGTAATGGGTAATCAGTCCCATATTAATAAGGCAATGAGTTTACAATTGTTACAGGATTCTAAATCGATTCTCAACATCCAACCCAGATCCTGCATTTGTTGTTTGTCTAACTTTCATTTCAAACAATCTGTAACCTTTTACTTGTCGATTTCAATATTGAACATGTGAATCGACCAGAAACACTGCATAAATGTTGGCTACATTCATGTATAGTATCACCCAAAGAGGCGTTCATGTCGCACTCAAAGATGAACTGCAGTAGGCCTATATGTTTAGGCCTAATATTACCTTCATTCCTAACAATGTCACTTAAAGTTTTGACATCGAGATCTCTAGGTAACTTTGTAGATCTACATACAACAATATACTTTTCCAAGTACAGTCCTTGCGACACCAAATATCCTTGTTATGCCTGGAATATCGCAATTTGCTTCGATTTTGGTAAACTCTCTCAATGCTAGGAAAGAAGGATAAATTAGGCCACTTTTAAATAACGAGGAACTACTTCGACTTTTCTTTAAAGCTATTTTTTTTAATTATTTCCATTAGCTCACGCTCTTTTGATATATATCTTGTTCAAATTTTCAATCGATAATAAAATACGTTTTTATTCATTCACTCAAGTTCAAATCCCTTTTTTTACCTATAGTGAATGACAATTGGTGTTAGTACAGTTTTTTGAAATATCTATTCAATAATTAAATTATAAACATTTAGGGGTCTATATCGTATTCGAACTGAGGTCTTGATGTGCGAAGCCTAGCGCTTTGGCACTCGGCCAACTTTCCCATAACTAGAAATGAGATGTATATGAGTTTTTCTTTTGCGATCTGGTTGTCGTCGAAACTTCCATTGTACAACCTTAAATTGTTGCCATGGTTACCACACAAGATCATAAATAATGCTCTAGGATTAAAAATAAATGAAAAGAATAAAATAAACAAACTGGATAAACAGTATCAAACCTTGCTTCACAAACAATACAAATCACACATACTCTTTGATATTACCGAAAGCCTACCTTTAAAACCGTCACCGCTTGACCCAACATCTCCAAGCAGAAGACACTGATGAAGATCGGCACATAGCAATCGAAAACGTTCTGTCTCAGTAAGTTTTAACAAATTTACTAAATATAAAGTTCGGATAGTCATAAACTATTGTTTAAGTGATTAATATTATGTTAAGTTTGGCTCATTCACAAGAGCCTGAGATAATTTATTTTGTGAATGAAAAACATAAGACTGTAGGATTAATGATAAAACGTTACTTGGTATATTTTGCACTTTCTTATCCCTGTAATCTTAAATTAAAATAAATGTAATTATAAGAGTTGTGTAAGGCGAAAATTATTTTTGAAGATTTGAAACGGATTTTTAAATACAAACTATATTTTTAAAAAGTTTATCATTTAAATAATAACCAAAAAGGTCATTGTAACCAAAAAATAATAGTATATTTATGTTTACAAAAATGCCCTCTTGAAAATACGATAAAATTCATCCTCCAGTGGTGTAGGGAAATTTCGGCCCGCGAAGGGAAATTATTGACTGTAACCCTTGCCACAGTGTTAAACAGCTGTTCCTTCACTTCACTTCAGCTGTGGTGCTCGGGATGTTTAGTGAATGGTGACGTTTGTTGCTTTATATGTTTACGTATTTGCCATGTGCTGATTTCGCCGACAGACACTGAAGTTTTTTCATGAAATGTAAGTTACAACATCTTTTATAACGCAAGTATATGCTATTTTGGCATCGGCATGTTTTAGGTCATCTATTTTAGAATAGATCTAGATGTTGAATAACCTTAATTTAAAACCTAATTTTAAAATTATTAGTAAGCACTAAAACTGGAGTCACTCAAATCTAAATTATGTTGATTTTACCTGACATAAAGTAATGTTATAAATCACATTTATCAGAGTCACCAATGATAAAATTGTAATAAAAAGTATATGAAGGCTTTTTTTATAAAGAATGTTCATTATGCAAGAATTGAAGCTATGTATTTTTATCAGTATGAAACAGACTTATTTTGTTTTTAAACAACACAAACAAATAATTGATTACAAGGTTTTTATCAAACTCATTATGTCACATAGCAAAGTCTAAAACGGAATATAGTTGATAAACAATAAACTAGGCCTAGACTCATCACACCATTGTTGCGTTAGTAGCATAAATACAGTACATTTTTTAAAACTGATTTCAGAGGAGGAATGCATTTAGTTTTTAGTAGGCCTACGAATTTCATGATACGGAATCAATATTTCATTTATTTTACATAAATTAATATAAAAGCAAATTTTGGCTCTGATTACTTTTATATTCTATTTTCCTCTTAACATTAAAAGTTAATTTGTTACGTTTGCTTTCTACATTATAAAGGAGCAAATTGAAGAACTCAAATGCTTATGTTTGAGTAAAACTATTTTGAATAGAATGTAAAGCGATTCTAAGGTAAAATATTTCAGTAGGTTAGTATTTAAACGATTTTGAGTTATGAAATACAATTTATTAATCGGTGTTCCATTGGGCTAATTTAATGTAAACAATTAAAATTTTAGAACACTTTAAATAACTCTTGCAATCATTTTAAAGGTATTTTTCAAAAAGGAGTGGTTTATAAAGTATTGAAAAAGATTGCAATAAGGCAAAGAATAAGAGGCTGCACATATATAAGCAAAATAATGTGACAGATCTTTAGTTATATAGGCCTAATTTCTTACAAAATATATTTTTTCCATTTACAAATAGATTGCGATTGTTTTGATTATAACAAACCTCATGCATCTTCAATTTAAAGAAAAAAATTACTTCTGAAATTGGGCAAATACTGTGATAACTGATTTTAGAAATAAAATTTAAGTACTGTTGGCTAAAGAACTCTTAGGCTAGTTTCACATATGATTATTATATTTGTTTGTCAATGGGGAACTTGAAAATAGTTTGATTTTATTGGCTTAGTGAAAATAATTAATTTGCCATCGTAGCATATATTGTAGTGCACGTAAAAATATTTGAAAATATTTATAAAAGCATTTCTTTACTAATTAGTACAGAAATCATTTAATAATTATTTGCAATAGTTTCTGAATATTTTCGCGTACATTTCTTTACAATAATCGTTTAGACAGCGGCAAAAATAAATATCTACCTACGGCCTTGTCTTCTTTTATCTAAATGTGCAAACATTTATTTGAAAGATAAGCTGTTATTGTAAACAATTATTTATTTCCTAACACACTAATATAAATAATATTGTTTTTTAAATTTAGAATAAGGTTTTTGTTAATTTTCAAGTGCAATATATAAACGCAAAAAATAAGCCTTTCAAGTTATTTCTATATCAAAACTACATTTTATAACTGTAACGTTTAACTCTTAAAAAGACTGTATGACGAGGGGAAGTGAAATTCCTTATAGCATAATACAACAGTATCAAATTATACATCTTACACTGTAATAAAAACTGGAATTACTGATTAAATATTTGTATTAAATTATGAACGACAATATCAATCGTAATTAAATGTTCCAGTACTTACCAGAATATAAGATAGATTGGTTTAAAATCGAAGTAATTTTATATAGAACATAATTAGATAGTTTTCTGGTTTTATTAATTACACATTATTTAAAAGCATTATAAGAGCCAAATGAATCTTCACCAATAACATTAACAGCTGGCGTATGCGCGCGCAACATTCGTCTCATCTCGCTCGCGTACGTTACACAGATTATTACAGGAAGGCTTTCAGCGCTAGTAAACCGTATAAAGATCCATTTCAAAGTATTTATTCAGTAACATATATTTTGTTATTCAAATATTTAGTTAATTTTTTCGCGTTTTTCTTTTATTCATATTATCAAGCGAAATATTGTACTTTGTAATCTTTACTTTTTTGTGAATATCCGAATTCTTCTGATAGCTCTATCTCTGTTTTGTAGACCACGCCTAATCTATGTAAATGTGTTAAATCCGAATGTTATGATTGTTGTGAAGGTTACTGAGCACAGAACCATACGACTTAAGTTCAGGTTATTGGGAGCTAACAAATTTAATCTTTCCGGGCGCGGTCTATAAATCTAAGTAAATATATTACAGAATCTCCAAGTCGACAAAGTGTGACCAGCCGACTACAAGAACTCACGAACTTGGTAGCACCAATTAGAGAACGCTCAGATATCTACTAATATGGTACGAACTTCACAAGAGTTCTCATTCTTTATAACTCTATAAAACATTTTTTTACAAATGTGTACAAATTTGAAAATTTTAGAATGAACAACGGTGAATATGACATTATACGTGTATATTATACACCGAAATGTAATTTTGAAGGAATATGATAAAACCAAAGAAAAAAGTTAAAGCAGATTTACCATGTCTTAAGAACGGTTCAGACCACAATGTGAGGGATTTTTAATTTTAAACATCTGATCTAGGACATTAAAAGCAGATGTTATTATACCTCCACCTGACATGACTTATCTCTAAGACCCCTGCACTAACTATGCTGTGAGTTCAACTTCACTCATAGAGGAATAATTTGTTAATTCTTGAAATCTAGAACGCATGATACCATTTGATGTAGCAAAATAATGCTAAGCGTTGATCAGAAACTAATAAATAAATTCAATGCTAAAAGCATATCGTCTCATGTGAATTATTTTTGATTTGGTATCAGTAGAAAATAATAATTTTATGGAAGAGCGCTAAAATTTTTGAAGTAAAGATTTATTAATTTTAAAAGGTCTTTTCGTTTTACGCAGAAAAATATTCATAGTTGTAAAGTGAATTGAAGTTGTATACTTTACTCAAAATTGTGGTACTCAATAGACGATAACAAGTAATTGTAACCTAAAAATAATAGTACACTTATGTTTACAAAAATGTTAACTTAAAAATAAGATAAAGTTCATCGAAACTTTTTGAGTTTGATACATGGAAACTCATTCCTGATTTTTCTAGGTTAGGAAGTACTTTGAGCTTTAGAAATTCTAGACAGTATCTTGCTAGAATCTAGTTTCTTCCCAAGTAATGCTGAAAATGATATCATTGAAACGAATTAACAATAAAAGAATTTAGGGCTAAAAATCACTTTATAAGTAGGCTAATGTTTAAAAATTTCAGAAAGTATTTCTTCTATTGTCAAAAGTTTTTTAAAAAATACTATTATTGTATTCTAGTATCAACTGCACTGGAGCATTTGCAAAGTAGCAGTTGTTTTCAAAAGTTACCTATATACTGAGTCATCACTTGATAAAATTATCAATAGTTACAGCTCCTAAAAATACATTAAATCATAGAGTATAGAGGATGATTTCACTCCTTCTCAGTCATTGTATATGTTTAATAGATTTATGATAAATTCATGAAATTAACGGCTTTTGGAAGTAATCTGCAATACTAAAGTGAGAATTTCTGAGACTACGCTCGAAATTGAATAAAATTTACAAGAATTTTCTTTAACTAAGAAAAGGCATTTCTTAAAGAAAAAATTGAAATAAAAATGTTTATAATATGGTATTTCGAATATATATATATATATATATATACATACACACAAAATATATAATACACACAAACACGCGTGTACACACACACACACACACTCACACACACACACACACACACACACACACACACACACACACACACACACACACACACACACACGCACGCACGCACGCACGCACACACACACACACACACACACACACACACACACACACACACACAATGTATATTACAGAATATATAATATTATATATATATATATATATATATATATATATAATAATTATAATGAAGTTAATATATTACTATTGTAAGTAATTTTATCCACCATTAAGTGCAATAATTTTACCTTAATGGTGGATAAAATTACTTACAATAGTAATATATTAACTTCATATAGTCAGTGCAACAGAAAAACAATGGATAACGTTAAATATCAATAATTATAATATATATATATATATATATATTTATATTACAGAATATATATATATATATATATATATATATATATATTTATATTACAGAATATATAATACATAAACACGCACGCACGCGCGCACACACAAGATATATACTAACCTATTATATCTTGAATTTTGTAAGAGTTTGAGTGTACAAGGTCAAACTTATCCCTTGTAGTATATTTCTCTGTCAAGATAGACAAAGGGCATTCCATATCGTACAGCCCCTCCCTTACTTCGCACAGTGTATTCTTTTGCAGTTTTTGCGCCCTCTTGTTATGCTGGAGTGGCACGAGCTTGTTAGTGTTCAAGTTTTTTTTTGCAAATGAAACAGTCCTGAAGTGGCGTCCTCGTAGCATTCTATGCTTGAATGAACAACCCCGGTAGCGCTAACAGTTCTTTCTTTTTTATAAACAAAACTGTATTAATTATAAAAATAAAATCATATTAAATTCGGAATAGCTTAAGAAAATATTGTGGTTTGTATTAAATTGTAAAATAACGAGCCATAACTGACTTCATAATAATCGCTTCCCCGATAGCTCACTAATTTTTTAAATTTGACAGAGGTGTAGAAAAATTCACTTTTATTGAAATCGTTATCAGCTCCGGACTAATATGATAAGTTTAAGTTCTTGGAACTACATTCAAAATATTTTACAGCTCTTATTATATTGAAATCAATACCTACAATATTGGAACAGCAGGCCTACCTATTGCATCCGTACATACAACCTCTGCCATTAATTACGCAAAAGTGGCTTCCTCGAAAAGGACTTTGGCGCCGAAGGCTTTCATAGGAAGTTTCGAGGAAGCTTGGAGAAATCGACGCCTAAAAAGCCCAAGCGGAACTAGATTAAATATAATTGTGCTAAATGGTTCTCTCTTCCTTAATTTTATTTCGCTTAAATCACCTGATTTTGTCACATAATCAAATCTCTAATGTTTGGATCTGAACGTGATTGAGTGTGTATCTTTTAATCTGATCAAGTTTTCGATATCGATAATCGATCTTGATTGGGATGAGTCACGACTCAATTTCAGACATCGGTTCTACACTCAGAAAACGTGGTTAATATAAACAATATTTTAAATTAATTTGATGTTTAAATTAACTATTTATACTCTAGACATTATTTTCTAACAA
>JBAIZL010000002.1:44546681-44606681 GCA_036971475.1 Prosapia bicincta
TGTTGGTTGCAATTACTTACTACTGTTTGAGTTGTTATTACTTGTTTGTTGCAATTACTTACTACTGTTTGAGTTGTTATTACTTGTTTGTTGCAATTACTTACTACTGTTTGAGTTGTTATTACTTGTTTGTTGCAATTACTTACTACTGTTTGAGTTGTTATTACTTGTTTGTTGCAATTACTTACTACTGTTTCAGATGTTATTACTTGTTGGTTGCAATTACATACTACTGTTTGAGTTGTTATTACTTGTTTGTTGCAATTACTTACTACTGTTTGAGTTGTTATTACTTGTTTGTTGCAATTACTTACTACTGTTTGAGTTGTTATTACTTGTTTGTTGCAATTACTTACTACTGTTTGAGTTGTTATTACTTGTTTGTTGCAATTACTTACTACTGTTTGAGTTGTTATTACTTGTTTGTTGCAATTACTTACTACTGTTTGAGTTGTTATTACTTGTTTGTTGCAATTACTTACTAATGTTTGAGTTGTTATTACTTGTTTGTTGCAATTACTTACTACTGTTTGAGTTGTTATTACTTGTTTGTTGCAATTACTTACTACTGTTTGAGTTGTTATTACTTGTTTGTTGCAATTACTTACTACTGTTTCAGATGTTATTACTTGTTGGTTGCAATTACTTACTACTGTTTCAGATGTTATTACTTGTTTGTTGCAATTACTTACTACTGTTTGAGTTGTTATTACTTGTTTGTTGCAATTACTTACTACTGTTTGAGTTGTTATTACTTGTTTGTTGCAATTACTTACTACTGTTTGAGTTGTTATTACTTGTTGGTTGCAATTACATACTACTGTTTGAGTTGTTATTACTTGTTTGTTGCAATTACTTACTACTGTTTGAGTTGTTATTACTTGTTTGTTGCAATTACTTACTACTGTTTGAGTTGTTATTACTTGTTTGTTGCAATTACTTACTACTGTTTGAGTTGTTATTACTTGTTTGTTGCAATTACTTACTACTGTTTGAGTTGTTATTACTTGTTTGTTGCAATTACTTACTACTGTTTCAGATGTTATTACTTGTTGGTTGCAATTACATACTACTGTTTGAGTTGTTATTACTTGTTTGTTGCAATTACTTACTACTGTTTGAGTTGTTATTACTTGTTTGTTGCAATTACTTACTACTGTTTCAGATGTTATTACTTGTTGGTTGCAATTACATACTACTGTAGAGTTGTTATTACTTGTTGGTTGCAATTACTTACTACTGTTTGAGTTGTTATTACTTGTTTGTTGCAATTACTTACTACTGTTTGAGTTGTTATTACTTGTTTGTTGCAATTACTTACTACTGTTTGAGTTGTTATTACTTGTTTGTTGCAATTACTTACTACTGTTTGAGTTGTTATTACTTGTTTGTTGCAATTACTTACTACTGTTTGAGTTGTTATTACTTGTTTGTTGCAATTACTTACTACTGTTTGAGTTGTTATTACTTGTTTGTTGCAATTACTTACTACTGTTTGAGTTGTTATTACTTGTTTGTTGCAATTACTTACTACTGTTGAGAGTTATTACTTGTTGGTTGCAATTACTTACTACTGTTGAAAGTTATTACTTGTTGGTTGCAATTACTTACTACTGTTTCAGATGTTATTACTTGTTTGTTGCAATTACTTACTACTGTTTGAGTTGTTATTACTTGTTTGTTGCAATTACTTACTACTGTTTGAGTTGTTATTACTTGTTTGTTGCAATTACTTACTACTGTTTGAGTTGTTATTACTTGTTGGTTGCAATTACATACTACTGTTTGAGTTGTTATTACTTGTTTGTTGCAATTACTTACTACTGTTTGAGTTGTTATTACTTGTTTGTTGCAATTACTTACTACTGTTTGAGTTGTTATTACTTGTTTGTTGCAATTACTTACTACTGTTTGAGTTGTTATTACTTGTTTGTTGCAATTACTTACTACTGTTTGAGTTGTTATTACTTGTTTGTTGCAATTACTTACTACTGTTTCAGATGTTATTACTTGTTGGTTGCAATTACATACTACTGTTTGAGTTGTTATTACTTGTTTGTTGCAATTACTTACTACTGTTTGAGTTGTTATTACTTGTTTGTTGCAATTACTTACTACTGTTTCAGATGTTATTACTTGTTGGTTGCAATTACATACTACTGTAGAGTTGTTATTACTTGTTGGTTGCAATTACTTACTACTGTTTGAGTTGTTATTACTTGTTTGTTGCAATTACTTACTACTGTTTGAGTTGTTATTACTTGTTTGTTGCAATTACTTACTACTGTTTGAGTTGTTATTACTTGTTTGTTGCAATTACTTACTACTGTTTGAGTTGTTATTACTTGTTTGTTGCAATTACTTACTACTGTTTGAGTTGTTATTACTTGTTTGTTGCAATTACTTACTACTGTTTGAGTTGTTATTACTTGTTTGTTGCAATTACTTACTACTGTTTGAGTTGTTATTACTTGTTTGTTGCAATTACTTACTACTGTTGAGAGTTATTACTTGTTGGTTGCAATTAATTACTACTGTTGAAAGTTATTACTTGTTGGTTGCAATTACTTACTACTGTTTGAGTTGTTATTACTTGTTTGTTGCAATTACTTACTAATGTTTGAGTTGTTATTACTTGTTTGTTGCAATTACTTACTACTGTTTGAGTTGTTATTACTTGTTTGTTGCAATTACTTACTAATGTTTGAGTTGTTATTACTTGTTTGTTGCAATTACTTACTACTGTTTGAGTTGTTATTACTTGTTTGTTGCAATTACTTACTACTGTTTGAGTTGTTATTACTTGTTTGTTGCAATTACTTACTACTGTTTCAGATGTTATTACTTGTTGGTTGCAATTACTTACTACTGTTTCAGATGTTATTACTTGTTTGTTGCAATTACTTACTACTGTTTGAGTTGTTATTACTTGTTTGTTGCAATTACTTACTACTGTTTGAGTTGTTATTACTTGTTTGTTGCAATTACTTACTACTGTTTGAGTTGTTATTACTTGTTGGTTGCAATTACATACTACTGTTTGAGTTGTTATTACTTGTTTGTTGCAATTACTTACTACTGTTTGAGTTGTTATTACTTGTTTGTTGCAATTACTTACTACTGTTTGAGTTGTTATTACTTGTTTGTTGCAATTACTTACTACTGTTTGAGTTGTTATTACTTGTTTGTTGCAATTACTTACTACTGTTTGAGTTGTTATTACTTGTTTGTTGCAATTACTTACTACTGTTTCAGATGTTATTACTTGTTGGTTGCAATTACATACTACTGTTTGAGTTGTTATTACTTGTTTGTTGCAATTACTTACTACTGTTTGAGTTGTTATTACTTGTTTGTTGCAATTACTTACTACTGTTTCAGATGTTATTACTTGTTGGTTGCAATTACATACTACTGTAGAGTTGTTATTACTTGTTGGTTGCAATTACTTACTACTGTTTGAGTTGTTATTACTTGTTTGTTGCAATTACTTACTACTGTTTGAGTTGTTATTACTTGTTTGTTGCAATTACTTACTACTGTTTGAGTTGTTATTACTTGTTTGTTGCAATTACTTACTACTGTTTGAGTTGTTATTACTTGTTTGTTGCAATTACTTACTACTGTTTCAGATGTTATTACTTGTTGGTTGCAATTACATACTACTGTTTGAGTTGTTATTACTTGTTTGTTGCAATTACTTACTACTGTTTGAGTTGTTATTACTTGTTTGTTGCAATTACTTACTACTGTTTGAGTTGTTATTACTTGTTTGTTGCAATTACTTACTACTGTTGAGAGTTATTACTTGTTGGTTGCAATTAATTACTACTGTTGAAAGTTATTACTTGTTGGTTGCAATTACTTACTACTGTTTGAGTTGTTATTACTTGTTTGTTGCAATTACTTACTAATGTTTGAGTTGTTATTACTTGTTTGTTGCAATTACTTACTACTGTTTGAGTTGTTATTACTTGTTTGTTGCAATTACTTACTACTGTTTGAGTTGTTATTACTTGTTTGTTGCAATTACTTACTACTGTTTCAGATGTTATTACTTGTTGGTTGCAATTACTTACTACTGTTTCAGATGTTATTACTTGTTTGTTGCAATTACTTACTACTGTTTGAGTTGTTATTACTTGTTTGTTGCAATTACTTACTACTGTTTGAGTTGTTATTACTTGTTTGTTGCAATTACTTACTACTGTTTGAGTTGTTATTACTTGTTGGTTGCAATTACATACTACTGTTTGAGTTGTTATTACTTGTTTGTTGCAATTACTTACTACTGTTTGAGTTGTTATTACTTGTTTGTTGCAATTACTTACTACTGTTTGAGTTGTTATTACTTGTTTGTTGCAATTACTTACTACTGTTTGAGTTGTTATTACTTGTTTGTTGCAATTACTTACTACTGTTTGAGTTGTTATTACTTGTTTGTTGCAATTACTTACTACTGTTTCAGATGTTATTACTTGTTGGTTGCAATTACATACTACTGTTTGAGTTGTTATTACTTGTTTGTTGCAATTACTTACTACTGTTTGAGTTGTTATTACTTGTTTGTTGCAATTACTTACTACTGTTTCAGATGTTATTACTTGTTGGTTGCAATTACATACTACTGTAGAGTTGTTATTACTTGTTGGTTGCAATTACTTACTACTGTTTGAGTTGTTATTACTTGTTTGTTGCAATTACTTACTACTGTTTGAGTTGTTATTACTTGTTTGTTGCAATTACTT
This sequence comes from Prosapia bicincta, assembly GCA_036971475.1. Lineage (NCBI taxonomy): Eukaryota > Metazoa > Arthropoda > Insecta > Hemiptera > Cercopidae > Prosapia > Prosapia bicincta. The sequence continues at coordinate 44,551,430 of JBAIZL010000002.1, forward strand.
ACTACTGTTTCAGATGTTATTACTTGTTGGTTGCAATTACATACTACTGTTTGAGTTGTTATTACTTGTTTGTTGCAATTACTTACTACTGTTGAGAGTTATTACTTGTTGGTTGCAATTAATTACTACTGTTGAAAGTTATTACTTGTTGGTTGCAATTACTAACTACTGTTGAGAGTTATTACTTGTTGGTTGCAATTACTTACTACTGTTGATAGTTTTTTCTTGTTGGTTGCAATTACTAACTACTGTTGAGAGTTATTACTTGTTGGTTGCAATTACTTACTACTGTTGAGATGTTATTACTTGTTTGTTGCAAATACTAGCTACTGTAGAGAGTTATTACTTGTTTGTTGCAATTACTTACTACTGTTGAGAGTTATTACTTGTTGATTGCAATTACTTACTACTGTTGAGAGTTATTACTTGTTGGTTGCAATTACTTACTACTGTTGATTGTTATTACTTGTTGGTTGCAATTACTTACTACTGTTGAGAGTTATTACTTGTTAGTTGCAATTACTTACTACTGTTGATTGTTATTACTTGTTGGTTGTAATTACTTACTACTTTTGAGAGTTATTACTTGTTAGTTGCAATTACTTACTACTGTTGAGAGTTATTACTTGTTGGTTGCAATTACTTACTACTGTTGAGAGTTATTACTTGTTAGTTGCAATTACTTACTACTGTTGAGAGTTATTACTTGTTGGTTGCAATTACTTACTACTGTTGAGAGTTATTACTTGTTAGTTGCAATTACTTACTATTGTTGATTGTTATTACTTGTTGGTTGCAATTACTTACTACTGTTGAGAGTTATTACTTGTTAGTTGCAATTACTTACTAATGTTGAGAGTTATTACTTGTTGGTTACAATTACTTACTACTGTTGAGAGTTATCACTTGTTGGTTGCAATTACTTACTACTGTTGTGAATTATTACTTGTTAGTTGCAATTACTTACTATTGTTGATTGTTATTACTTGTTAGTTGCAATTACTTACTACTGTTGAGAGTTATTACTTGTTGGTTGCAATTACTTACTACTGTTGAGAGTTATTACTTGTTAGTTGCAATTACTTACTATTGTTGATTGTTATTACTTGTTGGTTGCAATTACTTACTACTGTTGAGAGTTATTACTTGTTAGTTGCAATTACTTACTAATGTTGAGAGTTATTACTTGTTGGTTACAATTACTTACTACTGTTGAGAGTTATCACTTGTTGGTTGCAATTACTTACTACTGTTGTGAATTATTACTTGTTAGTTGCAATTACTTACTATTGTTGATTGTTATTACTTGTTGGTTGCAATTACTTACTACTGTTGATTGTTATTACTTGTTGGTTGCAATTACTTACTACTGTTGAGAATTATTACTTGTTAGTTGCAATTACTTACTACTGTTGAGAGTTATTACTTGTTGGTTGCAATTACTTACTACTGTTGAGAGTTATTTCTTGTTGGTTGCAATTACTTACTACTGTTGAGAGTTATTACTTGTTGGTTGCAATTACTTACTACTGTTGATTGTTATTACTTGTTGGTTGCAATTACTTACTACTGTTGAGAGTTATTACTTGTTAGTTGCAATTACTTACTACTGTTGATTGTTATTACTTGTTGGTTGCAATTACTTACTACTGTTGAGAGTTATTACTTGTTAGTTGCAATTACTTACTACTGTTGAGAGTTATTACTTGTTGGTTGCAATTACTTACTACTGTTGAGAGTTATTACTTGTTGGTTGCAATTACTTACTACTGTTGATTGTTATTACTTGTTGGTTGCAATTACTTACTACTGTTGATTGTTATTACTTGTTGGTTGCAATTACTTACTACTGTTGAGAGTTATTACTTGTTAGTTGCAATTACTTACTACTGTTGATAGTTATTACTTGTTGGTTGCAATTACTTACTACTGTTGAGAGTTATTACTTGTTGGTTGCAATTACTTACTACTGTTGATTGTTATTACTTGTTGGTTGCAATTACTTACTACTGTTGAGAGTTATTACTTGTTGGTTGCAATTACTTACTACTTTTGAGAGTTATTACTTGTTGGTTGCAATTACTTACTACTGTTGATTGTTATTACTTGTTGGTTGCAATTACTTACTACTGTTGAGAGTTATTACTTGTTAGTTGCAATTACTTACTACTGTTGAGAGTTATTACTTGTTGGTTGCAATTACTTACTACTGTTGAGAGTTATTACTTGTTGGTTGCAATTACTTACTACTGTTGATTGTTATTACTTGTTGGTTGCAATTACTTACTACTGTTGATTGTTATTACTTGTTGGTTGCAATTACTTACTACTGTTGAGAGTTATTACTTGTTAGTTGCAATTACTTACTACTGTTGAGAGTTATTACTTGTTGGTTGCAATTACTTACTACTGTTGATTGTTATTACTTGTTGGTTGCAATTACGTACTACTGTTGAGGGTTATTACTTGTTAGTTGCAATTACTTACTACTGTTGAGAGTTATTACTTGTTGGTTGCAATTACTTACTACTGTTGAGAGTTATTACTTGTTGGTTGCAATTACTTACTACTGTTGATTGTTATTACTTGTTGGTTGCAATTACTTACTACTGTTGAGAGTTATTACTTGTTGGTTGCAATTACTTACTACTGTTGATTGTTATTACTTGTTGGTTGCAATTACTTACTACTGTTGAGGGTTATTACTTGTTAGTTGCAATTACTTACTACTGTTGAGAGTTATTACTTGTTGGTTGCAATTACTTACTACTGTTGAGAGTTATTACTTGTTGGTTGCAATTACTTACTACTGTTGATTGTTATTACTTGTTGGTTGCAATTACTTACTACTGTTGAGAGTTATTACTTGTTGGTTGCAATTACTTACTACTGTTGAGAGTTATTACTTGTTGGTTGCAATTACTTACTACTGTTGAGAGTTATTACTTGTTGATTGCAATTACTTACTACTGTTGATTGTTATTACTTGTTGGTTGCAATTACTTACTACTGTTGAGAGTTATTACTTGTTGGTTGCAATTACTTACTACTGTTGATTGTTATTACTTGTTGGTTGCAATTACTTACTACTGTTGATTGTTATTACTTGTTGGTTGCAATTACTTACTACTTTTGAGAGTTATTACTTGTTGGTTGCAATAACTTACTACTGTTGATTGTTATTACTTGTTGGTTGCAATTACTTACTACTGTTGAGAGTTATTACTTGTTGGTTGCAATTACTTACTACTGTTGATTGTTATTACTTGTTGGTTGCAATTACTTACTACTGTTGAGAGTTATTACTTGTTGGTTGCAATTACTTACTACTGTTGAGAGTTATTACTTGATATAAGCTGTCCAAGTCTCTTATTATATCTCGCTACATATATAGGCGCCGTATTATTAGTCGGGCAGTGCCTGGTGCCATTGTTGCACTCGGGAGGTCTTCTCTCCTATCTTTGTCTATAGCAATATACTTTTTACACTTGTTAATAATATACTATTTAATACTGTAATAAATAAGTTTAAATACCAGTCAAATTTACTGAAATAAAATTAATATTATATTTTAATTATAAAATAAGAACAATGTATTTAAAGGGGGTTTTCTATATATTTAATATATGCTTATATTAAAATTTGTAGGTATGCTTTTGCTTAACCTGGTACTAGCCTACTATTTCAATAATGTTCATACATTATAATGTTTCATACATTATAAGTCGATTGTAGAATAAATTTGATTTGTTTAATAAATGTAGATTTTTTTAGTTTAAAGAGTTTATTGAGCCCTTTATACTTTTACTAAATATTTCTAAATGCGTTTTTTGTGTCGAAAAGTGTAAACCACCTAAAAGCAAACTATATTATGGTTTTGAATTTTTTTTTTTTAATTGATTTATAATGGGGTTTACTTCTTTTGTCAATTGTCTATTTACATTTATATCTTGTTTTTTCTGTTTTTTTAAAATATTAATGTCTTATAGACTCTGTTAAAGTTGACTGGGTTTGAAATTTTCAATGATATAGTCATATGGGTGTACGGTAATAAAATTGGGAAAATGAGACAGGATTTTATTATTATTATTGTGTTTTGAATTAGGGTTAATTACAATTAATTGTGTGACTACAGTTAATTAGAGCTAAACTGTGCCTAATAATCTACAGTTGACTAACTCTTAAATAGTTTTCATCTTGTATTTCTTATCTTCTTGTCCTCTTATCTTTTGTTTCGGCTGCCTGCCATGTAATGTCCATTAACATTTTGAAAAAATGCATCGATTTAGTGGCAAACCAAGTATCCGTCACACCAGCTTTGTACACCAGAATGCAAGTCCACGTGTTCGGGGCTACTATCAGTCTCTGATTATTGATCTGGCTCCCAACGAATGCAGGACACCGTTGTATTCTTAAAGCTGCATGTATTTACGTCACGCCACTTCTATTGGAAGATGTCATGCGATGAACAATTGCCGATCGTTTTTCAGTCTAATGGGAGCCAGGTAGGCTAAACGCGAGTTGTATTGGATATTTCGTTATTCCTACAGATAAAACAAGTAATATATATATATATATTTAATAAATTGAAAATGTTTCAAAAACAAGAATACTTTTAATGCATATATTTATTCAAAGCTTTTCGTCGATAAAACAGTTATCAGCATCTTCAGGAAAATAATTATTTAACAAAATATTTTTATAAAAATTAAATCTTATGATTTATATTTTGTAAAAATATTTTGTTAGATAATTATTTTTCTGAAGATGCTAATAATACTGCTTTATCGGCGAAAAGCTTTGAATAAATATATGCAATAAAAGTATTCTTGTTTTTGGAACATTTTCAATTTATTAACCATATTACAAGAAAACATTTCACCATATTTAATATATATATATATATATATATATATATATATATATATATATATATATATATATATATTCTTGTTTATTAATCAAAAACAACTAAGGTTATTCAAATACAAGAATTATTTATTAATATATATTCAAAGCTTTTCGTTGATAAACAGTACCAACATCATCAGGAATGAATAATACAATCTATTTATTATACATTTATATACAATGAAGATTGTATTATTCATTCCTGATGATATTAATACTGTTTATTAACGAAAAGCTTTGAATATATATTAATAAATAATTCTTGTATTTGAATGACCTTAGTTGTTTTCGATATATATACACTGATACGTATTCCTTCACGGATGGAAAAATATCATGAATAGTTATTATCTGGAGTACATCCGTTCATTCTGCAGTGCATAAAATCGCAAATCGCAGATCCGACGTTTCGCTAGAAGGGAAAGTTGGCTCAGTGCCATAGTGTTAGATTTAAAACATGGAGTCATTCAGTTCGAATCCGACCTAAACTTTTAAAATTTAATTAATGATTAAATATACATAAAAACTTTACTAACATCAATTGTCATCTACCACAGGTTAAAAACAATGTAATAGAACATGATTGGATGAATAGAAAGTATTTTATTAGCGATTGAAAATTTGTACAAGATAGGTATTAGGAGAGTGTGAGTTAATAGAAGTAATTAAAAAAAATATATTTAATTACATTATGTAAAATATATGTAGTTTGTTCTACTAATTGCCGTATTTGTTTTTAACATAAACTGTTATTGGTCTATGATCATTGTAACATTTAGGAGCAATTTATCTTAATTTAAAACTAGTTAGGGGTCGGTCTATCTTCTGAGTTTGTATATGATATTATAAACGTTCAGCTCCAACAAATTCACTTAGAAATAAGTGTTCTCAAAATGGAAATAATGATTTACTAACAATATTTTCCATTTTACATATTTTTCTTTAACTCACTTTCATCACAGGTTCACAGTTCCGTAGCTATAGAACGCCAATTTTCGTTTGTTTGAGTCTTTCAGTTATATAAACATTATCGACCACGCCTACACTAAGTTTTTTGTAAAATTCTAATTTTCCTGTTATGTATACTCATGGCAAATACTGTAAGTTGGTCATATATATATATATTTTTTTTTTTTGTTTACGTTGTTCATTATTTTTGAGTGATTCGACAATGGTCAAGTGACCGAAAGGTGCCTCATCACACAAGGTAAAATTATTGCACTTAATAAGGAAAAAGTATTTACAATAGTAATATATCATCTTCATATATATATATATAACTTTAAATACATAGGATGCCAAAGAAATAAAAATAAAGAGGGTTAGTACGATACAGTTTTTGACTGTTACGAATTTACTCAAGTTTGTTATTTTAAAATTAAAGCTGTTTAGTTAAATTTTCAGTTAAACAGCTACTAAATTACTAAACAAAGCCCTACATCAAATTTGAATCTTCGTTAGTATTCTAACTTGTTATTTGATATCTGCACATTTTTTAAAAGTATGGTTAACATAACACTTAGGCTTTATTTATATTTATTATAAAGTATATTTTATCATAGCATGCAATATTATATTGTAAGTTAATATTGTTTCCAGTTAAATAAACTAATATGACCAGACATGGAAATGATATTGACAGTAACATATAAAACCACTTTAGACGAACATCTGCATTGACAGAACAAAGTACTGTGTGAAGCTTTATATGTTAAAAATATTTGGATCCAAGCTCAGACCAAATCCATACTTTCAGAGAGAAACTAAAATCTGCTACTAGGAAATAGGCTTACGTTATTTGCAAGATTCGACTCTATTACTACTAAGGCGTTATGAGGTTACCGTGGTATGAAGCCTAGTAACGTGGTTACGAAGTTAAAAGTAGACTCCCTGTATACAACCCACTGGTCGATAGATTTGTTCTAGTAAACATATTTCTTTTTTATTATTTTTTAAATTTACTTCAGGCATTCTATTTTTCTCTTATCACAATAGTTTTTCTGAATTCTTCTCTCTCCTTGTATTTTTATATTTCCTTTTTCTCAAAAGTTTGTTTACAGTTATATTGGGTTTAGTATTTTATATTCTTACGAAACAAATTAAACGTTTCAATTTAATTAATTATTTTTTAATGAGATTATCTTTATCATCTATTTTATATTCATTATCTTTTTATCTTTATATAATTTAGATTCTTCTAAAAACACTACGTTATGGTAATTTTAAACGCTACTTACGTATTATACGGAGGCCACTATTATACCACTCGCTGCAGTTCTTAGGTTAGGTTAGGTTATTATAAATATGTTACTATTACTTCTTGTTACAATATATATCGGATGTGGGGAAGTGCTAAATAGAGGAACAAGAGGCATCGAGGTACCGCCGGAATGCGAGTATACATGTAGCGATTGGGAGTGACGATGACTGGCGACGACGCGTTCAACTCAATTCTCGCTAACATCGCTTTTTTTCGGGGGGGGGGGGCAGAAAACAAGAACCGATAGTTATAATGACAAATAATTTTCAAAGTAAGTCAAATAAAGTCTGTACTGTATAAATATTTAGTGCTCTTACGTCCCCTGTAAAATGACCTCTAAAAATAGTGGCCTTCGTATAATACATAAATACCTTTTAAACATTGGTAAGAGTGTACTAAAACAATAAATATGTTGTCTACATAAATACATGTATTTATACTGTATTTAGCAAAAACCACGTTAGAAAATCGAAATTTGTAGCTTATTGTAGGTATCTGGGTGTACTATAGATGGATATATGTAGTAATGAGTGGTTTTTGAAATAAAATATGGTGCTGAATATTAAACAACTAGTTTTGTACTGACAGTAAAATTTTAAAACCTGTTATATATTCAAGACCTGTATATACAAATACATTTTATAAGAATGATTATAAGATTATTTGTGTGTTTAAAGCTAGAAATCAAATTGTTTTGAAAATCTTAAGATCTGTTTGAATTAAACATCAGTCCGATTACTGTTTAGATTAATAAATATTAATGTCCAATGAGATTAGATAAACACGCTTTGTCAGATAGGAAGCAGTTTCGGGATATCATTTCTCCGAGGAAAACGCACTGTTTATAATAAAATATTTTAATATTAAACATGCGTATTTATTTATTCATTCACGCAAAGAATAGGTGGGTTGTATATTTTTACTTAGAAAATATATGCTCAATTTATGTATTCAATAGCTTTGACGAAATGGGATTCTCTTTTCGTTTTTGGTTGTGAACGGGTCTACTTCAGGTAAGGGACTTTGCTCAGGTAGTTTTATTTTTAGTAAAAGGGAATCATTATGTTCTGTCCTTAGTCCTACCTAATCCCATCTGCCCCTCCTTCGTCACAAGGGTTGTGAACGGGTCTACTTCAGGTAAGGGACTTTGCTCAGGCAGTTTTATTTTTAGTAAGAGGGAATCATTATGTCTGTCCTTAGTCCTACATAATCCCATCTGCCCCTCCTTCGTCACAAGGGTTGTGAACGGGTCTACTTCAGGTAAGGGACTTTGCTCAGGTAGTTTTATTTTTAGTAAGAGGGAATCATTATGTTCTGTCCTTAGTCCTACCTAATCCCATCTGCCCCTCCTTCGTCACAAGGGTTGTGAACGGGACTACTTCAGGTAAGGGACTTTGCTCAGGTAGTTTTATTTTTAGTAAGAGGGAATCATTATGTTCTGTCCTTAGTCCTACCTAATCCCATCTGCCCCTCCTTCGTCACAAGGGTTGTGAACGGGTCTACTTCAGGTAAGGGACTTTGCTCAGGTAGTTTTATTTTTAGTAAGAGGGAATCATTATGTTCTGTCCTTAGTCCTACCTAATCCCATCTGCCCCTCCTTCGTCACAAGGGTTGTGAACGGGTCTACTTCAGGTAAGGGACTTTGCTCAGGTAGTTTTATTTTTAATAAGAGGGAATCATTATGTCTGTCCTTAGTCCTACCTAATCCCATCTGCCCCTCCTTCGTCACAAGGGTTGTGAACGGGTCTACTTCAGGTAAGGGACTTTGCTCAGGTAGTTTTATTTTTAATAAGAGGGAATCATTATGTCTGTCCTTAGTCCTACCTAATCCCATCTGCCCCTCCTTCGTCACAAGGGTTGTGAACGGGTCTACTTCAGGTAAGGGACTTTGCTCAGGTAGTTTTATTTTTAGTAAGAGGGAATCATTATGTTCTGTCCTTAGTCCTACCTAATCCCATCTGCCCCTCCTTCGTCACAAGGGTTGTGAACGGGTCTACTTCAGGTAAGGGACTTTGCTCAGGTAGTTTTATTTTTAGTAAGAGGGAATCATTATGTTCTGTCCTTAGTCCTACCTAATCCCATCTGCCCCTCCTTCGTCACGAGGGTTGTGAACGGGTCTACTTCAGGTAAGGGACTTTGCTCAGGTAGTTTTATTTTTAGTAAGAGGGAATCATTATGTTCTGTCCTTAGTCCTACCTAATCCCATCTGCCCCTCCTTCGTCACAAGGGTTGTGAACGGGTCTACTTCAGGTAAGGGACTTTGCTCAGGCAGTTTTATTTTTAGTAAGAGGGAATCATTATGTTCTGTCCTTAGTCCTACCTAATCCCATCTGCCCCTCCTTCGTCACAAGGGTTGTGAACGGGTCTACTTCAGGTAAGGGACTTTGCTCAGGTAGTTTTATTTTTAGTAAGAGGGAATCATTATGTTCTGTCCTTAGTCCTACCTAATCCCATCTGCCCCTCCTTCGTCCCGAGACGGGTCTACTTCAGGTAAGGGACTTTGCTCAGGTAGTTTTATTTTTAGTAAGAGGGAATCATTATGTTCTGTCCTTAGTCCTACCTAATCCCATCTGCCCCTCCTTCGTCACAAGGGTTGTGAACGGGACTACTTCAGGTAAGGGACTTTGCTCAGGTAGTTTTATTTTTAGTAAGAGGGAATCATTATGTTCTGTCCTTAGTCCTACCTAATCCCATCTGCCCCTCCTTCGTCACAAGGGTTGTGAACGGGTCTACTTCAGGTAAGGGACTTTGCTCAGGTAGTTTTATTTTTAGTAAGAGGGAATCATTATGTTCTGTCCTTAGTCCTACCTAATCCCATCTGCCCCTCCTTCGTCACAAGGGTTGTGAACGGGTCTACTTCAGGTAAGGGACTTTGCTCAGGTAGTTTTATTTTTAATAAGAGGGAATCATTATGTCTGTCCTTAGTCCTACCTAATCCCATCTGCCCCTCCTTCGTCACAAGGGTTGTGAACGGGTCTACTTCAGGTAAGGGACTTTGCTCAGGTAGTTTTATTTTTAATAAGAGGGAATCATTATGTCTGTCCTTAGTCCTACCTAATCCCATCTGCCCCTCCTTCGTCACAAGGGTTGTGAACGGGTCTACTTCAGGTAAGGGACTTTGCTCAGGTAGTTTTATTTTTAATAAGAGGGAATCATTATGTCTGTCCTTAGTCCTACCTAATCCCATCTGCCCCTCCTTCGTCACAAGGGTTGTGAACGGGTCTACTTCAGGTAAGGGACTTTGCTCAGGTAGTTTTATTTTTAATAAGAGGGAATCATTATGTCTGTCCTTAGTCCTACCTAATCCCATCTGCCCCTCCTTCGTCACAAGGGTTGTGAACGGGTCTACTTCAGGTAAGGGACTTTGCTCAGGTAGTTTTATTTTTAGTAAGAGGGAATCATTATGTTCTGTCCTTAGTCCTACCTAATCCCATCTGCCCCTCCTTCGTCACAAGGGTTGTGAACGGGTCTACTTCAGGTAAGGGACTTTGCTCAGGTAGTTTTATTTTTAGTAAGAGGGAATCATTATGTTCTGTCCTTAGTCCTACCTAATCCCATCTGCCCCTCCTTCGTCACGAGGGTTGTGAACGGGTCTACTTCAGGTAAGGGACTTTGCTCAGGTAGTTTTATTTTTAGTAAGAGGGAATCATTATGTTCTGTCCTTAGTCCTACCTAATCCCATCTGCCCCTCCTTCGTCACAAGGGTTGTGAACGGGTCTACTTCAGGTAAGGGACTTTGCTCAGGCAGTTTTATTTTTAGTAAGAGGGAATCATTATGTTCTGTCCTTAGTCCTACCTAATCCCATCTGCCCCTCCTTCGTCACAAGGGTTGTGAACGGGTCTACTTCAGGTAAGGGACTTTGCTCAGGTAGTTTTATTTTTAGTAAGAGGGAATCATTATGTTCTGTCCTTAGTCCTACCTAATCCCATCTGCCCCTCCTTCGTCACGAGGGTTGTGAACGGGTCTACTTCAGGTAAGGGACTTTGCTCAGGTAGTTTTATTTTTAGTAAGAGGGAATCATTATGTTCTGTCCTTAGTCCTACCTAATCCCATCTGCCCCTCCTTCGTCACAAGGGTTGTGAACGGGTCTACTTCAGGTAAGGGACTTTGCTCAGGCAGTTTTATTTTTAGTAAGAGGGAATCATTATGTTCTGTCCTTAGTCCTACCTAATCCCATCTGCCCCTCCTTCGTCACAAGGGTTGTGAACGGGTCTACTTCAGGTAAGGGACTTTGCTCAGGCAGTTTTATTTTTAGTAAGAGGGAATCATTATGTTCTGTCCTTAGTCCTACCTAATCCCATCTGCCCCTCCTTCGTCACAAGGGTTGTGAACGGGTCTACTTCAGGTAAGGGACTTTGCTCAGGCAGTTTTATTTTTAGTAAGAGGGAGTCATTATGTTCTGTCCTTAGTCCTACTTAATCCCATCTGCCCCTCCTTCGTCACGAGGGTTGTGAACGGGTCTACTTCAGGTAAGGGACTTTGCTCAGGTAGTTTTATTTTTAGTAAGAGGGAATCATTATGTTCTGTCCTTAGTCCTACCTAATCCCATCTGCCCCTCCTTCGTCACGAGGGTTGTGAACGGGTCTACTTCAGGTAAGGGACTTTGCTCAGGTAGTTTTATTTTTAGTAAGAGGGAATCATTATGTTCTGTCCTTAGTCCTACCTAATCCCATCTGCCCCTCCTTCGTCACAAGGGTTGTGAACGGGACTACTTCAGGTAAGGGACTTTGCTCAGGTAGTTTTATTTTTAGTAAGAAGGAATCATTATGTTCTGTCCTTAGTCCTACCTAATCCCATCTGCCCCTCCTTCGTCACAAGGGTTGTGAACGGGTCTACTTCAGGTAAGGGACTTTGCTCAGGTAGTTTTATTTTTAGTAAGAGGGAATCATTATGTTCTGTCCTTAGTCCTACCTAATCCCACCTGCCCCTCCTTCGTCACAAGGGTTGTGAACGGGTCTACTTCAGGTAAGGGACTTTGCTCAGGTAGTTTTATTTTTAGTAAGAGGGAATCATTATGTTCTGTCCTTAGTCCTACCTAATCCCATCTGCCCCTCCTTCGTCACAAGGGTTGTGAACGGGACTACTTCAGGTAAGGGACTTTGCTCAGGTAGTTTTATTTTTAGTAAGAGGGAATCATTATGTTCTGTCCTTAGTCCTACCTAATCCCATCTGCCCCTCCTTCGTCACAAGGGTTGTGAACGGGTCTACTTCAGGTAAGGGACTTTGCTCAGGTAGTTTTATTTTTAGTAAGAGGGAATCATTATGTTCTGTCCTTAGTCCTACCTAATCCCATCTGCCCCTCCTTCGTCACAAGGGTTGTGAACGGGTCTACTTCAGGTAAGGGACTTTGCTCAGGCAGTTTTATTTTTAGTAAGAGGGAATCATTATGTTCTGTCCTTAGTCCTACCTAATCCCATCTGCCCCTCCTTCGTCACAAGGGTTGTGAACGGGTCTACTTCAGGTAAGGGACTTTGCTCAGGCAGTTTTATTTTTAGTAAGAGGGAATCATTATGTTCTGTCCTTAGTCCTACCTAATCCCATCTGCCCCTCCTTCGTCACAAGGGTTGTGAACGGGTCTACTTCAGGTAAGGGACTTTGCTCAGGCAGTTTTATTTTTAGTAAGAGGGAATCATTATGTTCTGTCCTTAGTCCTACCTAATCCCATCTGCCCCTCCTTCGTCACAAGGGTTGTGACGGGTAGAAGCTTCTTTATAACCCCGATAATACGTAGATTTAGCTCAAGTACAAAAATAATTTTGTAGAAACTCTCAACGCACTTTGCCTATATTTTCCAGCATCAATTATGACGTATAAAGACGAGCGTTATCTTTAATAAGAAACATTCCTTCTCTTTACCGCCAGACATCTTTAGTTCAGGACTTGATATTGTTCACAATACTCTTTGAGTAGTAGGTACAAGCTGTTCTTAAAAAATCGGGCAATGGGTGACCCAAAATATGGTATACATAATCTTACGAGTCTATGATTGCGTTTGGCCAATGTTCGAACGAACCTACCATTGTAACCAACACCTTAGAGGTTATGTTTATTCGTTCAACTGATTACGACCTCTTGCAAGTTTGTCAACTGATACTTATTACAGCTTCAAATTTCTTCTCCAATAAAGTATTTAGTCTTTCTCCACTAAATATGTACGTAGGCCTATGTATATTCACAAAGAGTTATCATTCATGTAGATAAGTCATTGCAAACAGAACTTTTTTCAAAACTTTATCATAATGACATTTGACCGGATAACATCCTCCGTTCCCCCATATTCCTTTCAAAGTTCCTTTTCCAAGTACGCATTCAGCAAAAGGTAATGTTTATTTCCATCCACAAATGGAGTTCAACTTTCTTCGAGTTCTTTCACAAACTAATTATATAAAACATGTTTCGCACAAGTTAAAGACTTTTACCATAGTATACATGCATAGTATGTCATACTTTTTAAAACAAATAAGATATTAACAAATCGACAACAATCAATATAACTTTACTTCAAGAGTATTTTTATCTAGCGACAAAGATTTAAACTCTAAAGTGTAGATTTGTTACTTTAGTGTGAATTATGTATATATTGATGTAAAAACACGGTGAAATTATCGGCTGTTCAGCCACAGCAGTATTCAAATTAGGAAAGTAGTTTACGATCCAAGGTCTGACAAGGTTGCGGTTTAGTTTCTCCTTTTGTAAAAACCAGAAATGGTAGACTATACAACAACCATAATTAAGAAAGTTCCAACTTTTCTCAGTGTACTTTTCAACTTTTTAAAGTTAGTGATTAACTGACAAGTGACAACACCGTTAGTGGCGAGTCTACATTAATGACTAACTGACCAATGGCAACGCCGCCCCATACTATCCTCTACCTTACCGACTTGTAAACATCAATAATTGTAAAGCGATTGTAAATTAGCTTATCTACTTAGTTATGGTTTTCTAATTAAACATATACAGTTAGCTTATTTAATTACTTCTCTGTGTTTGACATTTTTTTTCTTAGTAGCGACTGGAGTTTGTCTGGATCCACTGAAAGTGGCATTTGTCCAACTTCATTTAAGTTTTCAGTACAGTCCACAATCTAACAGGAGAATATCATTATCCAATTGAAGTACTTGTTGCGTGTACAATAGGATGAGTTCTAATGGCTGACTATAGAATTGATATACTACAGATAACAGATTGATAGTTTTAGATCACCCAGTCAAACTACTAATTTAAATGTCGATTTTTTTATACAGACGATGTATAAAAGAACAAAGCAACGGGCTTTCAACGAAAATATCTATTTTGAAATGCATACGATATAATGTTGTTCACCTCTAGTTGCGTAATCTAAATTTAACTTACATTGACCTTTTGATAGTCTCTTACACGATACAACACGATTACGTTCTAAATTAAAATTTGATTGCGTACAATTTAATATACTACTAAGACTGTCTCTCACCACTCAATGAAGTTGAATTTTTACAATAACTGTGTATTTAAGAAGTATTAAATTGTTACTTATTGAATTCCTTCTATTAGGCACACTCTGCTGATATAGGCCTACATATTGTACAAATATTCAATCCTTAATAAAATCAATTTTTATTTATTCAATCATGTTCAAATAATTTGTTTAACCATGGATGACCATTGATGTTAATACCGTATTTTCAAATATTTATTCATTAATTAAATTATAAAAATATGTAGGTATAGGTTGGATTCGAACTAAGTATTTTCATGTTCATAGTCTAGCGCTTTTGGCGCTGAGCCCACTTTTTCATAGGTAGAAGTCTATACCTCAAAGAAGTGTATGCGTTTTTCTCTTGCTCCCCTCTGGTTGTCGTCGAAACCTCCTTGTACAATTATAAATTGTTGTCATGGTTACTACACAACATCATAAATAATGCTCTGGGATTAAAAATGAATAAAAAGAATAAAATAAACAAACAAACTGGATTAACGGTATCGAACCTTGCTTCCCAAACGGACAATGTGAAAGAACAGAGAAAAGAAATTACAGCACAATGCAAACGACGAAAAAAGAAAGCGTATAAATAGAAACAAACAAAAATTATAGTCCAACAAAATACATAGAAAGGAAACTGAAAATTTGCGAGAAAATTCGCTATTTTGCCACATAATTGTTGTTATTACTTTCCCTTAAAGTGAATAGGATACTGATACATACCAAACCTGCATATATTGGACTAGATGCGGATTGATTAATTTGATCCAAAGCTATTAATCAGTTACGGGCAATTAGAGGGCTGATGGTCTAAGAAATGGAAGCAATAAAACGGCAGCCTATTGTGAAAACCTCTGAAATCAATATCGAGCTTGTACGAAGTAGGGTAGACACGTCAGTTTAACTCCTATAGAGCATTTCTACTTCATGAGACGTTGATTTTCAGTTTTATTAGAACGTCTGTCTTTTACTTGGTCCTGACGTTATTCATAATTTCCTTTTTATCCCTCTTCCTAACTGGATAACTCGATGATGGGCATACATCTCCCCTCAAGGCCCAGATAAAGAATAGATCTACCTCAGGGATAACACTTGAGTCATATCTGAGGTCAGGGGTTTGTGTTTACTTTAATTTTATTTACCTTTTGTATCGTTTGTACCTGGTAATAATAAAATTGAATCACCTTTAATAATAATTAAAAAAATAAACGTGTTCACTTTACACATGTGGATGTTGCACTGTGGTTCTGCCCATCTTCTCAGTTACACAGCTGTCTTCTTTACACATGTGGATGTTGCACTGTGGTTCTGCTCTTCTTCTCAGTTACACAGCTGTCCTCTTTATACACGTGGATGTTGCACTGTGGTTCTGCCCATCTTCTCAGTTACACAGCTGTCCTCTTTATACACGTGGATGTTGCACTGTGGTTCTGCTCTTCTTCTCAGTTACACAGCTGTCCTTTTTATACACGTGGATGTTGCACTGTGGTTCTGCTCTTCTTCTCAGTTACACAGCTGTCCTTTTTATACACGTGGATGTTGCACTGTGGTTCTGCTCTTCTTCTCAGTTACACAGCTGTCCTCTTTATACACGTGGATGTTGCACTGTGGTTCTGCTCTTCTTCTCAGTTACACAGCTGTCCTTTTTATACACGTGGATGTTGCACTGTGGTTCTGCTCTTCTTCTCAGTTACACAGCTATCCTTTTTATACACGTGGATGTTGCACTGTGGTTCTGCTCTTCTTCTCAGTTACACAGCTGTCCTTTTTATACACGTGGATGTTGCACTGTGGTTCTGCTCTTCTTCTCAGTTACACAGCTGTCTTCTTTATACACGTGGATGTTGTACTGTGGTTCTGCCCATCTTCTCAGTTACACAGCTATCCTCTTTACACATGTGGATGTTGCACTGTGGTCTGCCCATATCCTCAGTTACACAGCTGTCTTCTTTACACATGTGGATGTTGCACTGTGGTTCTGCCCATCTTCTTAGTTACACAGCTGTCCTCTTTATACACGTGGATGTTGCACTGTGGTTCTGCTCTTCTTCTCAGTTACACAGCTGTCCTCTTTATACACGTGGATGTTGCACTGTGGTTCTGCTCTTCTTCTCAGTTACACAGCTGTCCTCTTTATACACGTGGATGTTGCACTGTGGTTCTGCTCTTCTTCTCAGTTACACAGCTGTCCTCTTTATACACGTGGATGTTGCACTGTGGTTCTGCTCTTCTTCTCAGTTACACAGCTGTCCTCTTTATACACGTGGATGTTGCACTGTGGTTCTGCCCATCTTCTCAGTTACACACCTGTCCTCTTTATACACGTGGATGTTGCACTGTGGTTCTGCCCATCTTCTCAGTTACACAGCTGTCCTCTTTATACACGTGGATGTTGCACTGTGGTTCTGCCCATCTTCTCAGTTACACAGCTGTCCTCTTTATACACGTGGATGTTGCACTGTGGTTCTGCTCTTCTTCTCAGTTACACAGCTGTCCTCTTTATACACGTGGATGTTGCACTGTGGTTCTGCTCTTCTTCTCAGTTACACAGCTGTCCTCTTTATACACGTGGATGTTGCACTGTGGTTCTGCTCTTCTTCTCAGTTACACAGCTGTCCTCTTTATACACGTGGATGTTGCACTGTGGTTCTGCTCTTCTTCTCAGTTACACAGCTGTCCTCTTTATACACGTGGATGTTGCACTGTGGTTCTGCTCTTCTTCTCAGTTACACAGCTGTCCTCTTTATACACGTGGATGTTGCACTGTGGTTCTGCCCATCTTCTCAGTTACACAGCTGTCCTCTTTATACACGTGGATGTTGCACTGTGGTTCTGCCCATCTTCTCAGTTACACAGCTGTCTTCTTTACACATGTGGATGTTGCACTGTGGTTCTGCCCATCTTCTCAGTTACACAGCTGTCCTTTTTATACATGTGGATGTTGCACTGTGGTTCTGCCCATCTTCTCAGTTACACAGCTGTCTTCTTTACACATGTGGATGTTGCACTGTGGTTCTGCCCATCTTCTCAGTTACACAGCTGTCCTTTTTATACATGTGGATGTTGTACTGTGGTTCTGCTCATCTTCTCAGTTACACAGCTGTCTTCTTTACACATGTGGATGTTGCACTGTGGTTCTGCCCATCTTCTCAGTTACACAGCTGTCTTCTTTACACATGTGGATGTTGCACTGTGGTTCTGCCCATCTTCTCAGTTACACAGCTGTCCTTTTTATACATGTGGATGTTGCACTGTGGTTCTGCCCATCTTCTCAGTTACACAGCTGTCTTCTTTACACATGTGGATGTTGCACTGTGGTTCTGCCCATCTTCTCAGTTACACAGCTGTCCTTTTTATACATGTGGATGTTGCACTGTGGTTCTGCCCATCTTCTTAGTTACACAGCTGTCCTCTTTATACATGTGGATGTTGCACTGTGGTTCTGCCCATCTACTCAGTTACACAGCTGTCCACTTTACACATGTGGATTTTGCACTGTGGTTCTGCCCATCTTCTCAGTTACACAGCTGTCCTCACAAGTCTTCTTACCCTTCCAAGGTCTGTAAGTACAAGTACTTCTCTTTCTGTCAAAACGACATCCAATATTAGAGATATAAAGTGGGCGGTGACCAAAGAAGAAGAGTTCTGATTAGCATAGCATAATTAGCTACGTCACATACATCAATTGTTCCTACCTTACGCAACACTTAGAACAACACTTTAGACGTGTATTTCTTGAATACACTTATAACTTGGATTAGAAAAATGTACTCAGTTGTTTTAGCTTATTAAAATGGTAAAAGCTACCTTGAAAGCTTGTCCGGTTTTGTTTCTCTCAGTAAACAAAGTGTCAGATATTTGCCGAGCTCAATTTAAATGCTAAACACTGGCCTTAGTTGACATGCTGTCGAATCCCCTCCGCACAGCACAAATTGACACTTCACTTTGCACGACAGCCTGTAAAATAATCACTCTGCTCATGAATGAATAACTTGTTTTTCTGTCTTGTGTGGAGGTTGCTTAAATTAACACGATTCGTTAGTGATCTTTGTTATTGTAATACATTTTTATAAACTTATGACATTATTAATAGAGACACGACAAAATATTTCTTAGCCTCTTGTTGTTATTGAAATATATTTAATCTATAGGCCCACTTTTTACATAGGTTTTAAATAAATTGTTTTAAAATAAAGAGTGTATACTTTTAATACAATTTAAGAAACTTTACAGATAAATTAACACATTACACAACATAACATAACCTTAAAAAATCTTTATTAAAAGAATTTTCTTTATATTTTTATTTTTAGTGGAATATATATGTATAACTTTAACAAAGTCTTAAATGATTTTTTTAAAACATAATTGTAGTAACAATGATTAGAGTATTGTGAAATTACTCTAAAATACTCAGTGTAGAACCATTGACAAGGTTCTAAAATGGTAGAAATGTCTTCTTGGGCCACTGTTCAAAGAATGTCTTCTTTAGTTTCAAGAGCTGAAGGTGGCCACAGGTCTTCTTGAGCTGAATGTCTTCTTAAGTTTCAAGAGCTGAAGGTGGCCACAGGTCTTCTTGAGCTGAATGTCTTCTTAGGTTCCAAGAGCTGAAGGTGGCCACAGGTCTTCTTGAGCTGAATGTCTTCTTTAGTTTCAAGAGCTGAAGGTGGTCACAGGTCTTCTTGAGCTGAATGTCTTCTTAAGTTTCAAGAGCTGAAGGTGGCCACAGGTCTTCTTGAGCTGAATGTCTTCTTAAGTTTCAAGAGCTGAAGGTGGCCACAGGTCTTCTTGAGCAGAATGTCTTCTTTAGTTTCAAGAGCTGAAGGTGGCCACAGGTCTTCTTGAGCTGAATGTCTTCTTAAGTTTCAAGAGCTGAAGGTGGCCACAGGTCTTCTTGAGCTGAATGTCTTCTTAGGTTCCAAGAGCTGAAGGTGGCCACAGGTCTTCTTGAGCTGAATGTCTTCTTTAGTTTCAAGAGCTGAAGGTGGTCACAGGTCTTCTTGAGCTGAATGTCTTCTTAAGTTTCAAGAGCTGAAGGTGGCCACAGGTCTTCTTGAGCTGATTGTCTTCTTTAGTTTCAAGAGCTGAAGGTGGCCACAGGTTTTCTTGAGCTGAATGTCTTCTTTAGTTTCAAGAGTCGAATGTGGCCGCAGCTCTTCTTGAGCTGAATGTCTTCTTAAGTTTCAAGAGCCGAATGTGGCCACTGCTCTTCCTGAGCTGAATGTCTTCTTAAGATTCAGCAGTGCAAGGTTACACAAGGATTGTTCCCAAGTAACATTTTTACAGGATGATACGACGTGCAGGCTAAAACTAGAGATTATTTGGCATTCCCAAGAATAGCACTTCTAGGATTGTATGAAATTATTACAATACAGTTTACTTTGAATGTAATTTTATAGAATAAAACAATACAAAACGATCAAAACTTTTGAAAATATATAACAGTAAAATTTATTGTATACGTTTAGGGATTGTTGTGGAATATATTTTATCCCTATCTATACAATAACTAGATTTTAAAATTAGTCGTTAATTTGTTACGCTCAAATATAAAGTTTTTCCGACCGTCAGGGACAAACAATCGATGATTTTAAAGTTAAGTGTCAAAGGAAAAAAAATTCTAGTTGGTACATATTTCGTTGTAGACTATATATTTCTAAACATTTTCTATTATTGTAGAGAATGTTGAGAAGATACTTGACTGATAACATCAACAACTTGAGAAGTTCTTCGTTAGGTTAACAGGGAAACACGTATTTAGGAAAACGTTCTAAAAATCAAGCCATCTTGTGGTTAAGTAGTGATTACGAGAAAAACCTCAGCCATCTTGTCGTTAAGAAGTTATTATGAGAAAAACCTCAAGCCATCTTGTCGTTAAGAAGTTATTATGAGAAAAACCTCAAGCCATCTTGTGGTTAAGAATTTATTATGAGAAAAACCTCAAGCCATCTTGTGGTTAAAAAGTGATTATGAGAAAAACCTCAAGCCATCTTGTGATTAAGAAGTGATTATGAGAAAAACCTCAAGCCATCTTGTGGTTAAGAAGTGATTATGAGAAAAACCTCAAGCCATCTTGTGGTAAGAAGTGATTATGAGAAAAACCTCAAGCCATCTTGTGGTTAAGAAGTGATTATGAGAAAAACCTCAAGCCATCTTGTGGTAAGAAGTGATTATGAAAAAAAAACCTCAAGCCATCTTGTGGTTAAGAAGTGATTATGAGGAAAACCTCAAGCCATCTTCTGGCTAAGTAGTGATTATGAGGAAAACCTCAAGCCATCTTGTGGTTAAGAAGTTATTATGAGAAAATCCTCAAGCCATCTTGTGGTTAAGAAGTGATTATGAGAAAAACCTCAAGCCATCTTGTGGTAAGAAGTGATTATGAGAAAAACCTCAAGCCATCTTGTGGTTAAGAAGTGATTATGAGAAAAACCTCAAGCCATCTTGTGGTTAAGAAGTGATTATGAGAAAACCCTCAAGCCATCTGGTGGTTAAGAAGTGATTATGAGAAAAACCTCAAGCCATCTTGTGGTTAAGAAGTGATTATGAGAAAAACCTCAAGCCATCTTGTGGTTAAGAAGTGATTATGAGAAAAACCTCAAGCCATCTTGTGGTAAGAAGTGATTATGAGAAAAACCTCAGGCCATCTTGTGGTAAGAAGTGATTATGAGAAAAACCTCAAGCCATCTTGTGGTTAAGAAGTGATTATGAGAAAAACCTCAAGCCATCTTGTGGTAAGAAGTGATTATGAGAAAAACCTCAAGCCATCTTGTTGTAAGAAGTGATTATGAGGAAAACCTCAAGCCATCTTCTGGCTAAGAAGTGATTATGAGAAAAACCTCAAGCCATCTTGTGGTATGAAGTGATTATGAGAAAAACCTCAAGCCATCTTGTGGTTAAGAAGTGATTATGAGAAAAACCTCAAGCCATCTTGTGGTTAAGAAGTGATTATGAGAAAAACCTCAAGCCATCTTGTGGTAAGAAGTGATTATGAGAAAAACCTCAAGCCATCTTGTGGTAAGAAGTGATTATGAGAAAAACCTCAAGCCAAAGAGAATGATAAATACCAATAATTTTCATGTATAAAAATACGTGCGTGTGTGTGAGCGCGCGCGCGTGAATGTGTGATTAGAGGATAACGATTTGGGCACTCATTTTAAAAGTTTCGTACAAAGTGTGTGCAGGTTTTCTGATTAATTTCCAGTGTTTTTATATAAAATACTATGAATACGATTATGTTTTAGGAATGGTATGAAACGCACGTGAAGAGAGTCGAGTTTTTGTTTGTGGTTAAAATTTTGGGTTAAATATTTTGGTTAATTTTTTAACATTATGTTACCAAACTAAATTCGAACAAAAGCTTGTAACTTTGTAACGTCTGCACGCTAAATGCTGTAGGCCCTACATGTTTATCGGGCTTGAAGACGGGCGTGGGAATAGCAGGGCTGCAGAGATTAGATTTGGTAAAACATCTCAGCCATTTTGTTGATTTATGCAGTTTCAGCCAGTTTATGCGGCGACTAAATATTTACAAATGGAAGCAGTTTGTCTAATTTCACTTATCGCGAATTACAGAGCACGTTTTGTAATAAATTACAATAAAACGTGAAATGTCTTGAGCGTTATCAAAAAGCGATGAATTTTTTATGAAATCGGGTTCTTGCTCAGCAGCTGGTTCTAAATAATGGCTGTGTTTCCAACAATCGCATCCATTTAATCTCCATTTCTCATACTTGATTTATTTCTAGATTAAACAGAATGGAATAGTTATTTATGAGCGGTAACGTGGGCGGAAGTATTTATCCTTATCTAAACATTGATTTATGAAATTATGAAGTCAAGAGCTATGATTTGAATACTCTTTTAGTTTAGTTTTAGGATTAGTTGTTCCGTAAACCTTTTTAAAGTAAACGTTTTGTCAAATTGTGCCACGTTTAAATTACTTTTGTACTAGGAAAATCTTTCTTCGTTCTTTGCGAAAACTTTGAAATAATAAAACCTGTATCTTTAGGGATTCGCAACAAGTAAGGGTTTTTAAATAACCAGAATTACCCCTTTCACGGCCTCGCTCGTGATATTTGTGTAATGTTTATAGTAGTGATGGGCGCGATTCTCGATTCCAGGAATCCTCGATTCTAATGGTATCGAGTTATCGCCGATAATCGATTCCCCATTGGTTAAAGTGCCGATTCCGATTCTTGTTTTTTAGCTGTTAAATTACTTGTGCGGTGTAATTTATAGGAAACATAATTAAATATCCATTTAAATGTTTTACTATTAATTAAAACAATTGTCTTATTCATGTATTAGTTGCGTTGAATGAATTAAACGATCAAAGGAAATGCCTAGTTAAGATAACGAAAATTTATATTTATGAGGCAGCAACAAAGACGATCGGAAGCATTTGTAGTCCGTTTGTTTGTCACAGCTCTTATCACTCTGCTGTCTCACTCGAGCAGGTTCTCCTCTCTCTCTCTCACTCCCTCCCTCCTTATCTATTAATGTTAGTTATCGGCCCTTCCTAGTTTATAAGTAAATCATAAAAAATGCTATTTTTGTATCATTTAAACATGTACATTTTAAGACATAATTTTAATTTTAGTTTATAAATTTAATTGTGATTACAAATAAACCTTAATCTGTATTCTATAACCGAATAGCGTGTTTGTATTTTCTTAAAACTTCCTAAATACATCAACAATCTATTGTGGCTATGTTGTCGTTGGCTTTATTACCAATGCTTTGAGATCATGCTTTTTATCAATATATTTACATTTGTGTTGAGACTTAACCACCTCATTATTTTACCGAATTTTTACAGCTGCTCTCTTATATGATCTAATAAGTACAGCTGTTTTATGATAAAATTTTAAAAGGCACCTTAAAATTTTGCAAAATATGTTCTTAGTGAGCATGTTTTCTATGTTATTAAATTGATTTACATCCTAAGTTTCAAGTTCCTAGTTTTATTTGATTATATCGTACTTTGAATCTCAATCAGTCAGGGGAGAACACCTCTTGTTTCTAATACGTACAAACTCACCAACTTACCAAACAATATTAGAGAGTTCTTTCAGTTCCATCTTCTGACGAACATTGAAAATCACCTCAGCTTTTTTAACCTTGCTGACCTAGTGAACAATTCCATTAGGCCACATCTGCACCACGCCCAGTACTCTGCAGGGAGCTTACAATTCTACAGCCATAATTCTTTCATCTGTATCATTGGAAGTGATAAATCACAATTGGAACGGAAAATGAGTCTAATCTCCCAAGGATGATGAAAAATGTTTGTTGGCCATGTTGTCACTAGCAATACATATATGGTACAATTTGTATGATGTACACTGTCTTCTGACCGTTCGGCTACCTGGGTTGCCTCAGACATGATCCATTTTGCTTAATGAGTAATGTACTGGATCCACATTACATAAATACTGTAACCTGTCTTTCCCCAATCATAATTTTAAAATTAATATAGAATATTTGATAAGTATAGTGCTGACCACGTAAACACGCATTTGGCCTTGAGAAATCGTAGTAGCAGAGACGGAAGGTGGAGGGTCAGTATAATTACTTTCCTACAAACATTTTAAGAACTGTCAAAACTCTGAACAGCATGAGACGATCGATATTAGATAATTAGATGTTAAATAAACTTCAGTATGAAATAACAAACACTCGTAAAATATGTGTAAACATACCTAATGCAGAAGCGTTTTGACGTATAGAACATTCCAAATATGTAACATGTTATAAGGAGTGGTAGTACACGAGAAATCTCACAAAGTCAAGTACGCGAAGAGGTCCGTACTATAAGTAAAAAATTACTTGAAAACTTAGAAGAAAAACCATATCAAACGACATAATATGGTATACAAAAACGTTCAAGCAATATTGGTATAGCCCGCTTATTACCAAGCTATTTATAAAAGTCCTAACAATAAATTACGTCGTGTTTTATTGTTCGTCTGTATTACCACAAGTAGGCGATGTTATCGCAAGTTTCAAGGAAGCTTAATTCCAACTTCTAGCTAGAATAGAGATTGTTTTACAATGGCTTCCTGGACACCGTGGACACCGTAACGGCAACGAACTTGCTGACAAACTTGCTAACTAGAGCTGGTTGGCCCCTTTTTCAAGTGGATCCCCTCTCAAGTTATCTAGCTTCGTGCAGTCTTATAAAACAGGCCATTAGCTAAATGGCGAAGACAACCTGGGAAGCAGCAGCTTCTGGCAAAAGATGTGAGCTGATCGTGAGACCAAATCCCATTCCCGTGGTCTGCCAAGGGACGTCGCATTTGCTATCTTTCAGATGGTGACCTCCCATGACTATCTCCAAAGCCATCTACATCGAAAGAGCCTCGAGAACTCCTCCACTTGTGTTCTCTGCTTATAAGATAAAGGTACGGCTGATCACCTGGTCGTCTATAGCACTCTGTGTCACTTGCTTCATGATGGCATTTTGCAGGGACGAGCGAGAGTCTACTGGGCGCCACGGCGTCCTATAACATAATTATAATGGACTGGCGTTGGCTGAAGAGGAAGTATAGTTCTTCTTGTACTTTTACGTACTTTTCAAATATTCGATAGAAATTTTAAAATTATTATTAAGGAAAGAAAGTTAATATATGTAGTGAGATGTTAGTATACGTCGCATTAAGGAAAACACTGCGGGCGGCTTCGAGTGATAAAGCACTTCCGGGCCAATCCAGGTGGACGAGCAGATAGAAAACAGGTTACACCATAGATACTCTATTACAGAAATATATTTTAATACTACATTAAATACATATAGGGCCTTCTAATTTGAATGAAAACCAAACAGTAAATGTTGATCAGCGTAATTCATTGTTTACAATACAAACATGACGAGATTGTATTAAATGAAAACAATATATTGCGTAGCGTTGTATTGACTTTGACTAAATAACAAATATAGGTATTGCTGTTATAGGTATATTGCTGTTTATACTAGTTTTTGCACATCTGTGATCAACGTAAATGATAAACAGTGGAAGATATCGCTTTATAGAGTAAATGAGAAAATGCTCTTGGCGCTGAATGATCACGGAAGAGAATAGCTTAGAATAGAATAGAATAGTTTAGTTTTTGTTATCAGAAGAGTTTATGTTCGTATCTTAATCTCAGCTGTAACATAACATGTCCCTTTAACATCCCTACCAAGAGATGTTATTGCATCCATATATGTGCCTATCACCTCATTACAAAGGAAAACCATTGTTGTCTAGAAGGTCTCAGAGATTCTCAAACAAGAAATAATAGAAAGTGTATTCAAAAACCTTATCTTTCAGGTATGTAGGTTACTCACCAACATACTCACACTTAAATTCTGGTAGACACATCTCTTCTACCCACTTGGGCTCTACATGGGATCCCTTGATTACTCATTACACTCTTAAATTCTGGTAGCGGGTAGACACATCTCTTCTACCCACTAGGGTTCTACATGGGATCCCGTGCTTACTCGTTACACTCTTAAATTCTGGTAGGTGGTAGACACATCTCTTCCTTCCACTTGGGTTCTACATGGGATCCCGTGCTTACTCGTTACACTCTTAAATTCTGGTAGGTGGTAGACACATCTCTTCCTCCCACTTGGGTTCTACATGGGATCCCGTGCTTACTCGTTACACTCTTAAATTCTGGTAGGTGGTAGACACATCTCTTCTACCCACTTAGGTTCTACATGGGATCCCTTGCTTACTCGTTACACTCTTAAATTCTGGTAGGTGGTAGACACATCTCTTCTACCCACTTAGGTTCTACATGGGATCCCTTGCTTACTCGTTACACTCTTAAATTCTGGTAGGTGGTAGACACATCTCTTCTACCCACTTAGGTTCTACATGGGATCCCTTGCTTACTCGTTACACTCTTAAATTCTGGTAGGTGGTAGACACATCTCTTCTACCCACTTAGGTTCTACATGGGATCCCGTGCTTAACTCGTTACACTCTTAAATTCTGGTAGGTGGTAGACACATCTCTTCTACCCACTTAGGTTCTACATGGGATCCCTTGCTTACTCGTTACACTCTTAAATTCTGGTAGGTGGTAGACACATCTCTTCCTCCCACTTGGGTTCTACATGGGATCCCGTGCTTAACTCGTTACACTCTTAAATTCTGGTAGGTGGTAGACACATCTCTTCCTTCCACTTGGGTTCTACATGGGATACCTTGCTTACTCGTTGCCGTATAGCCCCAGGAAGCAAAGATTTTATTTCACATGTCAATTCTAGTTTCGAGTAGGCGTTTCACGTGTATATTACTGCCACCCATATTCTCACTAACAAGGAATTTGTACATTAATAATAACCTCAGGGCTTCTGCATGATTTATCTAGGGGTTTTCCTATCAGGATTTCTTTCTAGATATTTCTCTCTGTTCTTAGTGCTACCCTTCTTATACTGTTTCGTTTCACTATTTCCTGATTTTCTATGGAAAAAGCTTATTAGCTTGGCACTTTGATAGTTGTTTTCGATTCCTTTATTCGTGATAGAGGTACTAACCTTATGCACATGTTAGACTGAGGCAGCTTGCTAGAGGATGGCTGAGGCAGTTTGTTAGAGGATGGCGGCCAGGGCTCATCGGGCTATAACTCCTATATCCTTTACCTGGGAATGATATTTCCCTACATAAATCTATACCCATAATATTTTCCATCTTTCTTATTCTAAACTATTTAACTCGTTTCTACATCGTATCTATCTAACTCGTTTCTACATCGTATCTATCTATAAAGTTATATCGAACTCGTTTCTACATCGTATCTATCTAACTCGTTTCTACATCGTATCTATCTAACTCGTTTCTACATCGTATCTATCTATAAATTTCTATCTAACTCGTTTCTACATCGTATCTATCTAACTCGTTTCTACATCGTATCTATCTAACTCGTTTCTACATCGTATCTATCTAACTCGTTTCTACATCGTATCTATCTATATATTTCTATATAACTCGTTTCTACATCGTATCTATCTATATATTTCTATATAACTCGTTTCTACATCGTATATATCTTACTCGTTTCTACATCGTATCTATCTAACTCGTTTCTACATCGTATCTATCTAACTCGTTTCTACATCGTATCTATCTATAAATTTCTATCTAACTCGTTTCTACATCGTATCTATCTAACTCGTTTCTACATCGTATCTATCTATATATTTCTATCTAACTCGTTTCTACATCGTATCTATCTAACTCGTTTCTACATCGTATCTATCTAACTCGTTTCTACACCGTATCTATCTAGCTCGTTTCTACATCGTATATATCTTACTCGTTTCTACATCGTATCTATCTAACTCGTTTCTACATCGTATCTATCTATATATTTCTATCTAACTCGTTTCTACATCGTATCTATCTAACTCGTTTCTACATCGTATCAATCTAACTCGTTTCTACATCGTATCTATGTATAAATTTCTATCTAACTCGTTTCGTATCTGTGAAAATATTTCTAACATATTTATCGCTATAAGCAATCCATAGTATAATTATTATTATTATTTGATTTTGTAGCCCAAATTGTAGTTAGAAGTTACGTAAAAGTCATTTCCTATGATAAAATTTGTTTGTAGGGATATTTAAATTGATTGAGGGATTTTCAATTTTAAAAATTAAATCCGAATTTTTATCTTTCTGAGACGATGATAGCCATATTTTCTGTTTGCATAAAACTAGCAAACAGTTACTGGACTTGAGGAATAGGTATTTAGTCACTGATACTTTCTATGGATATATTGTATTATATAAAAAAAAACATAAAACCAAATAATAATGTAATATCTTTGCCTATCAAGATATTTAAACAAATATACTTTGCTTTAAAACACTCGATACAAATACTGAGAGCATTACAGAAATTTAAAAAAACTGACGTTTTAAAAATAAATGTTAGGATTTAACTACAAAAAGCGAACGGAAAAATGATATTCAAATATTCAAGAGAACAAACGAGACTCGTTCATTTTGAAGCTTAATTGTAATATTAGGTACATTTTAAGCCAACGTGCTCAGTAAAATATAGTCTACGGTGATAGACTGCTAAAGTATGTTATTTTATTTCTACAACCCTTAACTTAATAATTGCTTATGTTTTAGTTAGTCCTCAACTTATACCACTCTTATTTATAAAATAGTGAGTAATTAAATGTTCTTAATATATTTTTTAAAACTTGCACTATATGTTTAATAAACTTTATAAATAATAATTTAGCAATGTTTGTGTGGTTTCTTAAAATTAAATAATATATCAATGTAAGAATTGAACTTAAAAATATAGGTTTGTGATTTTTGTATATTTCACTATCCTGCAAAAATAAATCCTGTAAATTTATTTTAAAAATTGATTTTGGTAATATTTTATAATGTACTGATATATTCTTACATCAGAAATAATAAGGCGTTCTTATACTGTACTTATTTTTGTTACTTTTATATATACGAGCATTATGACAACTAGGCATGTCTATAATATATAACATTATATTATTTATAACTAGTTAATATTTTGATATTACCTTTCCCTTTTGTTGAGTTTTTATTCACATTTGAATTTGAGACTTAAAGATTCAGTATATTGTGTTCCGATTGTTAAATAAAAAGTACAGAACAGGCCATAGAAAATGTAATATACCATGAAGACGGCAGAGTATTTATTATTGATGGAGTGGAGGAAGTGTCCCTTTGTAGATAGAGGTCACCGGGGTCGCTAAATTGTCCTCTGCTCCCTTCTATCATTATTATCAATTACTCTGGCCTAC
This sequence comes from Prosapia bicincta, assembly GCA_036971475.1. Taxonomy (NCBI): domain Eukaryota; kingdom Metazoa; phylum Arthropoda; class Insecta; order Hemiptera; family Cercopidae; genus Prosapia; species Prosapia bicincta. The sequence goes on from JBAIZL010000002.1 coordinate 44,580,866, forward strand.
GCTACTTCTGCTCACCTATTATCCACTCACTGCAGTTGCAAGAGAAGGCGGAAAGAATTCGTTTTAGAATCTAAAACACAATGTTTACACCGAATAGTGAGGTTTTCTTTATTTACAATTGTGTATGTTTGTTGTGGTTTGTGTATATAATTTACAATTCATTTCAACAATAATAAATATCTTATATATAAATAAGAATAAAAATATACGAGTTTTTGCAGATGGTAATGTTTGATTATCATAGTAAAAATAGAACGATACCATAACATCGCAAACAATGTTATTTTTACTTCCCAAATCTCATTTATAAATAATACTTATTCAAGTTTTTTATTTAGTCACTTATAATTTTATCATTTATTAGTTCACACTATAACTTTTATATAATAGTTCAAAAACAGATTTTTCAAAAGCTATTTACAAGCTATTGACTTTGTGAAGTTAAATAATGTAATTTATAATATACAATATGTAAAGTATAATAAGGTACAACTTAATTTGAAATCACAAATGTAGGCCTATAATATGTAAAATTAGTATAATCATATTTAGTTAGGAAAGGCAGAAAAATGTACGAATGATTACAAATTTTCCTAGCAGGCTTGAAGATGAGTATACTCAGAATCTAAAATGTAGCTAAAGAGTGGCCTGTCTCAAAATACATAGAACAGAATGTTACTCACACAAAACAGGCCCATCCCGATAATCAGAGTAATAAAGAACATATATTTAAAATAAATTTGTTTAAAGAAAATAATTGGCCCATTGAAATCCTCAGAATAGAATGTTACTCATAAAAAAATAGGTCAATTTAAATACTCAGAATAACAAAGAACGAAATATTTGTAACACATACAATATTGCTCAAAAAGAATAGGTCTATAATAATTCTAATTCGAATTCTCATAATAGTGTGTTACTAACAAGAGAATAGGCCTATTCGAATTCTCATAATAGTGTGTTACTAACAAGAGAATAGGCCTATTCGAATTCTCATAATAGTGTGTTACTAACAAGAGAATAGGCAAATTCGAATTCTCATAATAGTGTGTTACTAACAAGAGAATAGGCGTATTCGAATTCTCATAATAGTGTGTTACTAACAAGAGAATAGGCCTATTCGAATTCTCATAATAGTGTGTTACTAACAAGAGAATAGGCCTATTCGAATTCTCATAATAGTGTGTTACTAACAAGAGAATAGGCCTATTCGAATTCTCATAATAGTGTGTTACTAACAAGAGAATAGGCCTATTCGAATTCTCATAATAGTGTGTTACTAACAAGAGAATAGGCCTATTCGAATTCTCATAATAGTGTGTTACTAACAAGAGAATAGGCCTATTCGAATTCTCATAATAGTGTGTTACTAACAAGAGAATAGGCCTATTCGAATTCTCATAATAGTGTGTTACTAACAAGAGAATAGGCCTATTCGAATTCTCATAATAGTGTGTTACTAACAAGAGAATAGGCCTATTCGAATTCTCATAATAGTGTGTTACTAACAAGAGAATAGGCCCATTCGAATTCTCATAATAGTGTGTTACTAACAAGAGAATAGGCCTATTCGAATTCTCATAATAATGTGTTACTAACAAGAGAATAGGCCTATTCGAATTCTCATAATAGTGTGTTACTAACAAGAGAATAGGCCTATTCGAATTCTCATAATCGCGTGTTACTAACAAGAGAATAGGCCTATTTGAATTCTCATAATAGTGTGTTACTAACAAGAGAATAGGCCTATTTGAATTCTCATAATAGTGTGTTACTAACAAGAGAATAGGCCTATTCGAATTCTCATAATAGTGTGTTACTAACAAGAGAATAGACCTATTCAAAATCTCATAATAGTGTGTTACTAACAAGAGAATAGGCCTATTTGAATTCTCATAATAGTGTGTTACTAACAAGAGAATAGGCCTATTCGAATTCTCATAATAGTGTGTTACTAACAAGAGAATAGGCCTATTCGAATTCTCATAATCGCGTGTTACTAACAAGAGAATAGGCCTATTTGAATTCTCATAATAGTGTGTTACTAACAAGAGAATAGGCGTATTCGAATTCTCATAATAGTGTGTTACTAACAAGAGAATAGGCCTATTCGAATTCTCATAATAGTGTGTTACTAACAAGAGAATAGACCTATTCAAAATCTCATAATAGTGTGTTACTAACAAGAGAATAGGCCTATTTGAATTCTCATAATAGTGTGTTACTAACAAGAGAATAGGCCTATTCGAATTCTCATAATAGTGTGTTACTAACAAGAGAATAGGCCTATTCGAATTCTCATAATAGTGTGTTACTAACAAGAGAATAGGCGTATTCGAATTCTCATAATAGTGTGTTACTAACAAGAGAATAGGCCTATTCGAATTCTCATAATAGTGTGTTACTAACAAGAGAATAGGCCTATTCGAATTCTCATAATAGTGTGTTACTAACAAGAGAATAGGCCTATTCAAAATCTCATAATAGTGTGTTACTAACAAGAGAATAGGCCTATTCGAATTCTCATAATAGTGTGTTACTAACAAGAGAATAGGCCTATTCAAGCATTCATAATAATAAAGAAGGAAATACTTAAAATAGACTGCGGCTCATAAAAGTCTATTTATCTACTCAAAGGAATACTACTCACAAAAGAATAGGCTATTCAAATACTCAGAATATCAGTGAACAAAATACTTAATATATGTTGTTGGTCAGAAAAAAATACAAACAAAACCTGGAGTAGCAATTAACAAAATACACATGATATCATGGTAATCCTGAAAACAAATATTCAAATATTCACCATAACAAAATACTGAGAATAGAAATTGATAAAAAGCAAAATACTTCAGTATGTTTGGTGTTTAAAAGTGCAAAGCAATGCCTAGGAATATGGTAGCCTATTAATTTCCGAATCGATAATGTTATTGGAAACAGAAGTAAACTTGAAAATTTAGCGACACGTATTTCAATTAAAGGCGGACCAGTTTCAATTAAAACAATAGTCCTTCTAGTAATTGAATTTACGCTGCAGCCGCGCATAGAGTTTTCACGTTTTATATGAACTCAGCACTAAGTCCGCTCCGTGCTCTGGTCTAAGTGTATGCGGCTTTGACGGATTATTTCTTTTCATATATAAAAGCTCCCATTTCAGAATTTAACGCCAGAAAGTTGGAGCAGAGTATTTATTTAATAAGAAGTAGGTCAACGCAGATTGTATACCGTTACCTCCGTACCGCCAAGTATAATGATGACAAGTATATTGTGGGAGATATATGTTTGTGATGTGTTAAATTTCTTACTGATTGATTTAAGGCTTCTCCTACGAGGATAGTCTGATTGGTTTGAAGGTATGTTCTAGCAACAGTTAATAATCTGTTTATTGTATCCATAAGCGTATATTATTGAGAAGTATAATATTCACATTAATATCTATTTGTTTATTCGTACTTTTTGTAATTATTCCAGTGAAGAGCTTTTGGAATTATCACAACTGTTTCTCCTAATATGGATGCTATTCACGAACTTTTGAATATTTGTCATTATTTTACATTTATGTTTAAAGACTAATCATAAACTTTCATATCACAAGCAAATCTTTGACAACAAAGCTCATCACATGTTGCACGTCTCCCCAAGTAAAGTGCCAAGCTCTTCCCAACAGCTCATGTCGTCTAGTAAGTGTTGTTCATTAAAGGTATTTTCTTCAAAAGTTTTTCTCTTTCGGACACGTCCCTCAGTTTCTTTTCTCTGTCTTTATCTTTTCAATTTCTCCTCCCGCTTTTTATTTACGTGTCCCTTTTACTAAGAATTTCCATTCTTATAATGTTTTCGTGTCATCGAAGTTTTCTCAATCTGTGACTAACCTCAAGTCCTTAGTCCGGATGGTCCGGCCCTTGGGCAAAACCTCCCAGAGTGGATAAGGCGTATCCAGCACCGAACTATTCAAATGAGGGATTTTAGTGAAACGGAAACCCGGGACTTGCTTCCCGTAGGAGTTGCGGAAGAGTTGTCTGGAAGAGTTGTCGTTCTATTGACGGGCGAGTGTCCAGTATAGGGTTTACTTCAAATCTTTGGGCTCTTAAATACTCATGATATGAAGTCTGTTTTAAGCCTGGGTATAGCCGTATGACTCAGGAGTCACGAGTTTGATGTTGGGTAGGTGGGTTAACGTTTTCCCACACTGAATATTAAATACTCATGAAATGAAGTCTGTTTTAAACCTGGGTATAGCCGTATGACTCAGGAGTCGCGAGTTTGATGTTGGGTAGGTGGGTTAACGTTTTCCCACACTGAATATTAAATACTCATGATATGAAGTCTGTTTTAAGCCTGGGTATAGCCGTATGACTCAGGAGTCACGAGTTTGATGTTGGGTAGGTGGGTTAACGGTTTCCCACACTGAATATTAAATACTCATGATATGAAGTCTGTTTTAAGCCTGGGTATAGCCGTATGACTCAGGAGTCACGAGTTTGATGTTGGATAAGTGGGTTAACGGTTTCCCACACTGAATATTAAATACTCATGATATGAAGTCTGTTTTAAGCCTGGGTATAGCCGTATGACTCAGGAGTCACGTGTTTGATGTTGGGTAAGTGGGTTAACGTTTTCCCACACTGAATATTAAATACTCATGATATGAAGTCTGTTTTAAGCCTGGGTATAGCCGTATGACTCAGGAGTCACGAGTTTGATGTTGGGTAGGTGGGTTAACGTTTTCCCACACTGAATATTAAATACTCATGATATGAAGTCTGTTTTAAACCTGGGTATAGCCGTATGACTCAGGAGTCACGAGTTTGATGTTGGGTAGGTGGGTTAACGTTTTCCCACACTGAATATTAAATACTCATGAAATGAAGTCTGTTTTAAACCTGGGTATAGCCGTATGACTCAGGAGTCGCGAGTTTGATGTTGGGTAGGTGGGTTAACGTTTTCCCACACTGAATATTAAATACTCATGATATGAAGTCGGTTTTAAGCCTGGGTATAGCCGTATGACTCAGGAGTCACGAGTTTGATGTTGGGTAGGTGGGTTAACGTTTTCCCACACTGAATATTAAATACTCATGATATGAAGTCTGTTTTAAACCTGGGTATAGCCGTATGACTCAGGAGTCACGAGTTTGATGTTGGGTAGGTGGGTTAACGTTTTCCCACACTGAATATTAAATACTCATGATATGAAGTCGGTTTTAAGCCTGGGTATAGCCGTATGACTCAGGAGTCACGAGTTTGATGTTGGGTAGGTGGGTTAACGTTTTCCCACACTGAATATTAAATACTCATGATATGAAGTCTGTTTTAAACCTGGGTATAGCCGTATGACTCTGGAGTCACGAGTTTGGTGTTGGGTAGGTGGGTTAACGGTTTCCCACACTGAATATTAAATAATAATCTACAATTTCACATCTAACTTTGAGCTTTATTGATGGTTAACAATCTTTTTTCATAAGCAGACTGCATCTTGTCTTTGTTTCAACCTTACAATATCAGCCATTCATGATTCAACTTCCAATTCCTCCAACTTGTCTGAGTTACATCTCCATCAACTACAAATTGTAAAATGTTAAATAAAAAATTTAAAACTTACGTACAATATTTGTGGCTAAAAATTTTCTTTTTAATTTTTATCACCTTTCAACACAATTTTACTTTAAGGTTATTAGCATTAAATTTTCAGCTAAAGAAAAAAATACGTGATGCGGTAGTGAATGGAGAAGATTTACAGATAGCATTTAATATTCGTTTCTTCTTTGCAAACAGGTGTTTTTTAATGTATTAAACCGTCGACACGTGCGTCACAAACAGATGTGCTCTACCGTTTATTAAAGCTATACATAAGAACTGTAGCCTGAATATGTAACTCCACATGTAGTGGGTGTTTGGAGGAATCATGAAACCAAGTACGCAGGTAGCGATAAGACCAACTATCTATGAGGGTCATATAGAGGTGTTTGCCCCGAACAATTTGTAATAAGGCTGAGGAGCGGTAGATTAAAGTAGGTAGGACTTTGTAAGGACATGACCTTCAGTTATTGTGAATATGGGAAAATTATGACATGGCGTGAGAATGATCGCTTACCGGAAATAGACCTGTCCTCAACCGTAAGAAAATAAAGCGTCTACCTTTTACCACGTCAAAGATTTCTTCCATAATAATATAGAGAAAATTGTGGCCTTGTGTTATTTTGTGTTTCTAATAATTTCCACAAGATTTACATGTTTTAATATGACTTTAATAACAGACAGAGTAAACATTTCTGCAGAAGGTGAATACGAGCAGCACAGTAGTAGCGGTTCATATATAATTCGCGCTCAATGTTTTCTCGGTGTGTTAGTAGTGCGTTTATTTTAAAAACCAAAATAATAAATCATTATATAAAGACGTCGGTAAAAGAAGCGGTTTATATGACTCAATTATTTGTAAAGATTAGAACCATGAATAATTCAAAAATATTAATTCGAGTTTCGTGTTAGTATATTTAAATTATATTTCGACTGTGCCACTTGTACATTCGTAATAGCTCGATATGTTTAATTGTACATGTGTTGATACAGGCGAGCTATTAACTTCACTAATACATATTTAAACAAAGTAGGTCTATAAACAATGGTATAGAAAGGACTTTAATTATTGTATACTGTGGGCAAAATTGATGAATAATTTTGTATACTGTGGGCCACTATACGAAACAATACCTTGTACTGTGGGCCACTATACGAAACAATACCTTGTACTGTGGGCCACTATACGAAACAATACCTTGTACTGTGGGCCACTATACGAAACAATACCTTGTACTGTGGACCGATATATGAAACAATACCTTGTACTGTGGGCCGCTATACGAAACAATACCTTGTTTTCAAGTTCCCTGGACTTAATAATATATTAAGTCTTTCCCTTTAGGTTAACTTTTACTTGATTTTTTTAAAAAGAATACTCATTGGATTTTGTATAGGTTCGCTAAACAAGTTAGGCTCGGAGGTCAAGTTTGTTACCCAGGTGAGGCTTGTCTGTGAAGTGTGCTGACCAAGGCCTAGATAGGTGGTAGTTTGCTATTAATATTGGGGATGGTGGTGAGGCCTGTTACCCAAGTGGGGGTTGTTGGAGAAGTCTGCTGACCAAGGCCTAGATAGGTGGTCGTTTGCTATTAATATTAGGGGTGGTGGTGAGGTCTGCTACCCAAGTGGGGCTTGTTGGAGAAGTCTGCTGACCAAGGCCAAGATCAGTGGTCGTTTGCTATTAATATTGGGGATGGTGGTGAGGTCTGTTACCCAAGTGGGGCTTGTTGGAGAAGTCTGCTGACAAAGGCCTAGATCGGTGGTCGTTTGCTATTAATATTGGGGACGGTGGTCAAGTCTGATAATCAGGTAGGGCTTGTTGGAGAGTCTGCTGACCAAGACCTAGATCGGTGGTCGTATGCTATAAATATTGCGGACGGTGGTGAGGTCTGTTACTCAGTGGGGCTTGTTGGAGAAGTCTGCTGGCCAAGGACTAGATCGGTGGTCGTTTGCTAGCAAGGTAGCAAGGTGGTGAGGTCTGTTACCCAAGTGGGGCTTGTGGGAAAAGTGTGCTGACCAAGGCCTAGATCGGTGGTAGTTTGCTATCAAGGTAGGGCACGGTGGTGACGTCTGTTACCCAAGTGGGGCTTGTTGGAGTAGTCTGCTGACAAATGCCTAGATCGGTGGTCGTTTGCTATTAATATTGGGGACGGTGGTCAAGTCTGATACTCAGGTGGGGCTTGTTGGAGAAGTCTGCTGACCAAGACCTAGATAGGTGGTAGTTTGCTATTAATTTTGGGGACAGTGGTGAGGTCTGTTACCCAGGTGGGCTTTTTTGGAGAATTCTGCTGACCAAGGCCTAGATCGGTGGTAGTTTGCTAGCAAGTTACGGCAAGGTGGTGAAGTCTGTTACCCAATTGGGCTTGTGGGAGAAGTGTTCTGACCAAGGCCTGATCGGTGGTCGTTTGATAGCAAGGTAGGGCATGGTCGTGAGGTCTGTTACCCAAGTGGGGCTTGTTGAAGAAGTCTGCTGACCAATTCATAGATCGGTGGTAGTTTGGTATTAATATTGGGGACGGTGGTCAAGTCTGATACTCAGGTGGGGCTTGTTGGAGAAGTCTGCTGACCAAGGCCTAAATCGGTGGTAGTTTGCTAGCAAGTTAGGGCAAGGTGGTGAAGTCTGTTACCCAAGTGGGGCTTGTTGGAGACGTCTTCTGACCAAGGCCTAGATCGGTGGTCTTTTGCTAGCAAGGTAGGGCACGGTGGTGAGGTCTGTTACCCAAGTGGGGCTTGTTGGAGAAGTCTGCTGACCAAGTCCAAGATCGGTGGTCGTTTGCTATTAATATTGGTGACGGTGGTCAAGTCTGATACTCAGCTGGGGCTTGTTGGAGAAGTCTGCTGACCAAGACCTAGATCGGTGGTCGTTTGCTGTTAATTTTGGTAACGGTGGTGAGGTCTGTTACCCAGGTGGGCTTTGTTGGAGAAGTCTGCTGACCAAGGCCTAGATTGGTGGTAGTTTGCTAGCAATGTAGGGCATGGTCGTGAGGTCTGTTACCCAAGTGGGGCTTGTTGGAGAAGTCTGCTGACCAATTCCTAGATCGGTGGTCGTTTGCTATTAATATTGGGGACGGTGGTCAAGTCTGATACTCAGGTGGGGCTTGTTGGAGAAGTCTGCTGACCAAGGCCTAGATCGGTGGTAGTTTGCTAGCAAGTTAGGGCAAGGTGGTGAGGTCTGTTACTCAGTGGGGCTTATTGGAGAAGTCTGCTAGCCAAGGACTAGATCGGTGGTAGTTTGCTAGCAAGGTAGGGCACGGTGGTGAGGTCTGTTACCCAAGTGGGGATTGTTGGAGAAGTCTGCTGACCAAGACCTAGATCGGTGGTCTTTTGCTATTAATATTGGCTACGGTGGTGAGGTCTGTTACCCAGGAGGGCTTTGTTGGAGAAGTCTGCTGACCAAGGCCTAGATCGGTGGTAGTTTGCTAGCAAGTTAGGGCAAGGTGGTGAAGTCTGTTACCCAAGAGGGGCTTGTGGGAGAAGTGTTCTGACCAAGGCCTAGATCGGTGTTCGTTTGCTAGCAATGTAGGGCATGGTCGTGAGGTCTGTTACCCAAGTGGGGCTTGTTGGAGAAGTCTGCTGACCAATTCCTAGATCGTTGGTCGTTTGCTAGCAAGGCAGGGCATGGTGGTGAGGTCTGTTACCCAAGTGGGGCTTGTTGGAGAAGTCTGCTGACCAAGGCCTAGATCGGTGGTCGTTTGCTATCAAGGTAGGGCACGGTGGTGAGGTCTGTTACCCAAGTGGGGCTTGTTGGAGAAGTCTGCTGGCCAAGTCCTAGATCGGTGGTCGTTTGCTATTAATATTGGGGACGGTGGACAAGTCTGATACTCAGGTGGGGCTTGTTGGAGAAGTCTGCTGACCAAGGCCTAGATCGGTGGTAGTCTGCTAGCAAGTTAGGGCAAGGTGGTGAAGTCTGTTACCCAAGTGAGGCTTGTGGGAGAAGTGTGCTGACCAAGGCCTACATCGGTGGTCGTTTGCTAGCAAGGTAGGGCATGGTGGTGAGGTCTGTTACCCAAGTGGGGCTTGTTGGAGAAGTCTGCTGACCAAGGCCTAGATCGGTGGTAGTTTGCTATCAAGGTAGGGCACGGTGGTGAGGTCTGTTACCAAAGTGGGGCTTGTTGGAGAAGTCTGCTGACCAAGTCCTAGATCGGTGGTCGATTGCTATTAATATTGAGAACGGTGGTCAAGTCTGATACTCAGGTGGGGCTTGTTGGAGAAGTCTGCTGACCAAGGCCTAGATCGGTTTTAGTTTGCTAGCAAGTTAGGGCAAGGTGGTGAAGTCTGTTACCCAAGTGGGGCTTGTTGGAGAAGTCTGCTGACCAAGGCCTAGATCGGTGGTCGTTTGCTATCAAGGTAGGGCGTAGATCGGTGGTCGTTTGCTATTAATATTGGGGACGGTGGTCAAGTCTGATACTCAGGTGGGGCTTGTTGGAGAAGTCTGCTGACCAAGACCTAGATCAGTGGTCGTTTGCTATTAATATTGGGGACGGTGGTCAAGTCTGATACTCAGGCGGGGCTTGTTGGAGAAGTCTGCTGACCAAGACCTAGATCGGTGGTAGTTTGCTATTAATATTGGGGACGGTGGTGAGTTCTGTTTTCCAGGTGAGTTTTGTTGGAGAGGTCTGCTGACCAAGGCCTAGATCGGTGGTGGTTTGCTAGCAAGTTAGGGCAAGGTGGTAAGGTCTGTTACCCAAGTGAGGGTTGTGGGAGAAGTCTGCTGATCAAGGCCTAGATCGGTGGTAGTTTGCTATTATTATTGGGGACGGTGGTGAGGTCTGTTACCCAAGTGGGTCTTGTTAGTGAAGGTTGCTGATCAAAGCCTAGTGGTCGGTGGTCATTTGCTAACAAGGTTGGCACTTGTAGGTCAACTTTGCTGTTCGCAGTTATCAAACATCAGTAGGTGACTCTTAGTGCGCAACTGTAACAGAAAGTGTATTTTCAAAAATTTAGAGACTGAGAGTGAAAAAATAATAAAATATAGCTACTGAAGTTTGGAGAAACTGGCTTTCCCTCTTTAGAAAGACGATGTAGCACTCCCTCCACATTCGCAAGCGATGGACACGAGCTTCATGTTGGTTCGGAAACTGATTAAATTAAAATTTTAAGGGAAAAAGCAAATGTAGAATACAAATGAAAAAAAAATACTAAAATTTTTAATACTTGAATAAAGTCCAACATTTGTTAATTCCAAATAAATAATTAAAATTTCAAACAATTGCGGAAGGAATTTAGTTTTCCTACACACACTTACATTCACACACACAGACACACACACACAGACACACACACACACACACACACACACACACACACACACACACACACACACACACACACACACACACACACACACACACACACACTGTGTGTGTTTATAATTCTCATTAGATAAAATACTTGTAGAATGTATTCTTCTTAATACACCTTTACAACTTCACGCATACATTTTTGGCGAAAATACCGGTGAGCTCCTTAACTACAGGAAAACTCTGGTGAAATTATAAAGTCGTTATCTGTGTCATCGGGAGAGGTCGCAGAAACAGCTGTCTGTCACGGTATTTAGGTAGCGGATCTATAAAGTATTACAAGACTTTTCCATGTTTGAAACACCTGTTCTATTCAAGATATCATTATAATTATTTCGTTTCACAATTGTTCTGGCATAAGTTTGCGACAGTAAAAATAAGTCTTACCTACATTACATATGTATGTTTTTCAAATAGCTATTTAAAAAGTACACAAAATCAAACGTCGATTAATACAGGTGAAATGCATTAATTAACCGAATTGTTGTTAAATGACGGAGAATCTGAGTCTAAGCTCACGATGATGAACTCATAAATTCAAACATTTTATTTATATTTAACATAAACAAATAATTTGTAATATCTCCTTTTTACGTTAATGCTCTGAAGAGTGGATTTTTAAAGAAACACATTCTTAAGCTTGAAGTATATAGCACTTCTTTATAGATATTAAAATCGTATTGGTTGAGCATATTATCGTTTTAACTATAGCACTGTTTGGTGGACTAAAACGTATGATCTATTACACGTGTCTATCTATTAGATGCAACATAGCCCTTTCATTGAAAGAAATTTCCTTCTTTCTTATCAGTTCTTCAGTGTTTCTTTTGTATGCAAGCAATATAACATTTTATACGGGTAAACTGTTTTTTTTTTCATTTTAAAAACATAAAAACGTCTTTGTAGTAGCACTTCGCCTAAAATGAGGACAGATGTTTTGGGAGATTATCTGTTTGGAGTACGACTTGAAAACGTGATCTCGAAACGGCCAACTTCAGTATAACAAAAAGTAATACAAACAATCTTTATCTTTTATTCAATTTCGGCAATCATTGTTCTGTCTTATCTTCCATTTGATGCACGCTACCATGGTAAAGATAATTAGCTGCCAGTCAAATTTTGCTGAACTGTCTTCGGAATGTAAATGCTGCTGATGAAAACATTCTTAGGATGATTAATTTGGGAAAGTTGTCTTTATTGCTGTCGATTTCCCGACGAGAAATGTCACTTTCTACTTAAACGAAGTCTTTATCGCGTTTCCCCCTACCCTTTTCGTAGTAATTTTCCATTAAGGTTTCGACTTTCTGATGGTGACTGTCGTGTAGCAAGTGTTTGACATTTTGACATTCCACAACTCATTGCTTTATATCTGGCACTGGATACAACTCAGCTGTTTGTGAACTCACAGCGTACTTAATTTATACTATATTAGCTGGTTGCGTTATCAATACTTAGGTAAAAGACAAGTTAAACATTTTTATGGGTAAATATATAGGTCGGTTATTCGGGTTAGTTTAGAAGAATTTATAATATACTCGTTTATCTTTGGTTAATTATTGAAGTGAACCTTTTTATTGTGTAGTATATAAAGAAATTCTCATTGGAGAGAATCGGTATACCGTGACGTCATCACTTAAGAATTTCTACGCTATAGCATAACAACTCGGGAGAGTGACGAATAGACCCGAAGATTTCCGAAAGCCAGTTATGACGGTTAGTGCTAACAAATTTTCCTCTTCACTTTAAGGTTTTTTTCAGGTTATGTTTGAATCATTTTCAAGTACTATCCTGTTACTTAATACAGTAAAAGTTCTAATATCCGACACCTTCGGGGTGGGCATGTTGCCAGCTATCGAAAATTTCCGGATAATAGAACCTAACCTATATAGCCTATATACAGTACGTACAATGTATAATGTTATGATACATATCCAGGAAATTTGATTGCACTGTTGAGATGGTAAGAACCATCCATATTTGTTTGTATCTAATTACTGAAAAGTTACAACTTAAATAGAACCTTCTACGAACGCGGCACGAATAATCAACACAATTTATAAATAGCCTAAATATTGAAATCTGTTTTGTACTGTATTTCCGATGAGATACATCGGATACTGTATTCATTTGTTTTAAAAATGTGTCCGGTTAATAGAACGTTCCGGATGATGGGATTCCGCATAAACGAGCTTTTACTGTATACACTCATATAGTATTTTAATATATAAGTTGGTAAAAACTATTTTTGTATAATTAAAAAAATTAAATATCGTATTTTTTACGGTAAAAATCGCAAATAATCAGTAGTATAAAGTGTTCGAGGAATAGGAGCCCAAATACCGTTCCTCTTTCCTGTAAAAGTTTAAAAATTTGGCCTACGATCACTTGCCAAACACTATTGATAATAAATTATATCATATATTTTCTTAAATCATGTGATGTAAGATTTTATACAACTGTTGCTTCTATTTCTGATAGTTTGTCATTATTTTTTACCTACGAGGTAAATTAAAGTAAACGTGGTATTAAGGTGACCACTATAAAAGTGATATTATTTCCTAAAACGTTAATTATAGTTACAGTTACACAATATCAAGAGCACAGTGGTACAATATATTACAATAAAAATATTGAAAAGAACCCCAATACCACAAAAATAATCAAAAATAACAAATAAGACAAGTTACTTAAGATTAAACCCTTATGTACATTTCGATGACCATGTCATCATCATCAGAGGGTCTTGTTACAAAACACAATCTAGCACACAAGAAGTTACAAACTAGAATGATGAGTTGTTTAGAACTCATAGAACTTTTTGATTATTTTTGTGGTATTGGGGTTCTTTTCAATATTTTTATTGTAATAGTTACAGTTATGTAATAGACGGACTTATTGAAGATACAAACTATATTTATTGACCAATTTAGTGAAAAATTAAATAAATATGCGATAAATTGGAAAATGTAATCCAAAAAATGTCAAGTTTTAATAAACAATGTAAACGTTTTATGCCTTTATATAATAGAACATCAGGATATACAGTAAATATTAGGCAAAATGTTTGAATAGAATTATAAGGTAAATTTACCTTCTAAATTAGCCTATCGTCTTTATGTTTTATGAATATCTTGATTTTATATTAAAAATTAAATGTTTTTGAAGTTTAATATTTATAACAGCAGTTCCAAGAAGTATTTCTTACGTTTGACATAATTTTTCAACTTTGACAACGTTACTAAAATAAAAACCACGTTTCGTTATGCATTGGATAGATGTAAACAATTGACAGGGAACGATTTAAAAGAAGTCTCAAATAATATTAATAGAGAATCGTAGATTTAAATAGGGTCTTAAGATTGGTTTTTCTCATCTAAGAGTTTTTGAAGAGATTTGTTTCTATAATATAATCCTACTTAGCTTACGTCTCTTCCTCATCCTACTATGGATTTTCCTCATCTAAGAGTTTTTGAAGAGATTTGTTTCTATATAATATAATCCTACTTAGCTTACGTCTCTTCCTCATTCTGCTATGGATTTTCCTCATCTAAGAGTTTTTGAAGAGATTGGTTTCTATAATATAATCCTACTTAGCTTACGTCTCTTCCTCATCCTACTATGGATTTTCCTCATCTAAGAGTTTTTGAAGAGATTTGTTTCTATATAATATAATCCTACTTAGCTTACGTCTCTTCCTCATTCTGCTATGGATTTTCCTCATCTAAGAGTTTTTGAAGAGATTTGTTTCTATAATATAATCCTACTTAGCTTACGTCTCTTCCTCATCCTACTATGGATTTTCCTCATCTAAGAGTTTTTGAAGAGATTTGTTTCTATATAATATAATCCTACTTAGCTTACGTCTCTTCCTCATTCTGCTATGGATTTTCCTCATCTAAGAGTTTTTGAAGAGATTTGTTTCTATAATATAATCCTACTTAGCTTACGTCTCTTCCTCATCCTACTATGGATTTTCCTCATCTAAGAGTTTTTGAAGAGATTTGTTTCTATATAATATAATCCTACTTAGCTTACGTCTCTTCCTCATTCTGCTATGGATTTTCCTCATCTAAGAGTTTTTGAAGAGATTGGTTTCTATAATATAATCCTACTTAGCTTACGTCTCTTCCTCATCCTACTATGGATTTTCCTCATCTAAGAGTTTTTGAAGAGATTTGTTTCTATATAATATAATCCTACTTAGCTTACGTCTCTTCCTCATTCTGCTATGGATTTTCCTCATCTAAGAGTTTTTGAAGAGATTGGTTTCTATAATATAATCCTACTTAGCTTACGTCTCTTCCTCATCCTACTATGGATTTTCCTCATCTAAGAGTTTTTGAAGAGATTGGTTTCTATAATATAATCCTACTTAGCTTACGTCTCTCCCTCATCCTACTATGGATTTTCCTCATCTAAGAGTTTTTGAAGAGATTGGTTTCTATAATATAATCCTACTTAGCTTACGTCTCTCCCTCATCCTACTATGGATTTTCCTCATCTAAGAGTTTTTGAAGAGATTGGTTTCTATAATATAATCCTACTTAGCTTACGTCTCTTCCTCATCCTACTATGGATTTTCCTCATCTAAGAGTTTTTGAAGAGATTGGTTTCTATAATATAATCCTACTTAGCTTACGTCTCTTCCTCATCCTACTATGGATTTTCCTCATCTAAGAGTTTTGAAGAGATTTGTTTCTATAATATAATCCTACTTAGCTTACGTCTCTTCCTCATCCTACTATCGATTTTCCTCATCTAAGAGTTTTTGAAGATATTTGTTTCTATAATACAATCCTACTTAGCTTACGTCTCTTCCTCATCCTACTATGGATTTTCCTCATCTAAGAGTTTTTGAAGAGATTGGTTTCTATAATATAATCCTACTTAGCTTACGTCTCTTCCTCATCCTACTATGGATTTTCCTCATCTAAGAGTTTTGAAGAGATTTGTTTCTATAATATAATCCTACTTAGCTTACGTCTCTTCCTCATCCTACTATCGATTTTCCTCATCTAAGAGTTTTTGAAGATATTTGTTTCTATAATACAATCCTACTTAGCTTACGTCTCTTCCTCATCCTACTATGGATTTTCCTCATCTAAGAGTTTTGAAGAGATTTGTTTCTATAATATAATCCTACTTAGCTTACGTCTCTTCCTCATCCTACTATCGATTTTCCTCATCTAAGAGTTTTTGAAGAGATTTGATTCTATAATATAATCCTACTTAGCTTACGTCTCTTCCTCATCCTACTATGGATTTTCCTCATCTAAGAGTTTTTGAAGAGATTTGTTTCTATAATATAATCCTACTTAGCTTACGTCTCTTCCTCATCCTACTATGGATTTTCCTCATCTAAGAGTTTTGAAGAGATTTGTTTCTATAATATAATCCTACTTAGCTTACGTCTCTTCCTCACCTACTATCGATTTTCCTCATCTAAGAGTTTTTGAAGAGATTTGTTTCTATAATATAATCCTAATTAGCTTACGTCTATTCCTCATCCTACTATGGATTTTCCTCATCTAAGAGTTTTTGAAGAGATTTGTTTCTATAATATAATCCTACTTAGCTTACGTCTCTTCCTCATCCTACTATGGATTTTCCTCATCTAAGAGTTTTTGAAGAGATTTGTTTCTATAATATAATCCTACTTAGCTTACGTCTCTTCCTCATCCTGCTATGGATTTTCCTCATCTATGAGTTTTTGAAGAGATTTGTTTCTATAATATAATCCTACTTAGCTTACGTCTCTTCCTCATCCTACTATGGATTTTCCTCATCTAAGAGTTTTTGAAGAGATTTGTTTCTATAATATAATCCTACTTAGCTTACGTCTCTTCCTCATCCTACTATCGGTTTGCCTCATCTAAGAATTTTTGAAGAGATATTTTTCTATAATATAATCCTACTTAGCTTACGTCTCTTCCTCATCCTACTATGGATTTTCCTCATGTAAGAGATTTGAAGAGATTTGTTTCTATAATATAATCCTACTTAGCTTACGTCTCTTCCTCATCCTACTATCGATTTTCCTCATCTAAGAGTTTTTGAAGAGATTTGTTTCTATAATATAATCCTACTTTGCTTACGTCTCTTCCTCATCCTACTATGGATTTTCCTCATCTAAGAGTTTTTAAGAGATTTGTTTCTATAATATAATCCTACTTAGCTTACGTCTCTTCCTCATCCTACTATCGATTTTCCTCATCTAAGAGTTTTTGAAGAGATTTGTTTCTATAATATAATCCTACTTAGCTTACGTCTCTTCCTCATCCTACTATGGATTTTCCTCATCTAAGAATTTCTGAAGAGATATTTTTCTATAATATAATCCTACTTAGCTTACGTCTCTTCCTCATCCTACTATGGATTTTCCTCATCTAAGAGTTTTTGAAGAGATTTGTTTCTATAATATAATGCTACTTAGCTTACGTCTCTTCCTCATCCTGCTATGGATTTTCCTCATCTATGAGTTTTTGAAGAGATTGGTTTCTATAATACAATCCTACTTAGCTTACGTCTCTTCCTCATCCTACTATGGATTTTCCTCATCTAAGAGTTTTTGAAGAGATTTGTTTCTATAATATAATCCTACTTAGCTTACGTCTCTTCCTCATCCTACTATGGATTTTCCTCATCTAAGAATTTCTGAAGAGATATTTTTCTATTATATAATCCTACTTAGCTTACGTCTCTTCCTCATCCTACTATGGATTTTCCTCATCTAAGAGTTTTTGAAGAGATTTGTTTCTATAATATAATCCTACTTAGCTTACGTCTCTTCCTCATCCTGCTATGGATTTTCCTCATCTATGAGTTTTTGAAGAGATTGGTTTCTATAATACAATCCTACTTAGCTTACGTCTCTTCCTCATCCTACTATCGGTTTGCCTCATCTAAGAGTTTTGAAGAGATTTGTTTCTATAATATAATCCTACTTAGCTTACGTCTTTTTCTCATCCTACTATGGATTTTCCTCATCTAAGAGTTTTTGAAGAGATTTGTTTCTATATAATATAATCCTACTTAGCTTACGTCTCTTCCTCATCCTACTATGGATTTTCCTCATCTAAGAGTTTTGAAGAGATTTGTTTCTATAATATAATCCTACTTAGCTTACGTCTCTTCCTCACCTACTATCGATTTTCCTCATCTAAGAGTTTTTGAAGAGATTTGTTTCTATAATATAATCCTACTTAGCTTACGTCTCTTCCTCATCCTGCTATGGATTTTCCTCATATAAGAGTTTTTGAAGAGATTTGTTTCTATATAATATAATCCTACTTAGCTTACGTCTCTTCCTCATCCTGCTATGGATTTTCCTCATCTAAGAGTTTTTGAAGAGATTTGTTTCTATAAGATAATCCTACTTAGCTTACGTCTCTTCCTCATCCTACTATCGGTTTGCCTCATCTAAGAATTTTTGAAGAGATTTTTCTATAATATAATCCTACTTAGCTTACGTCTCTTCCTCATCCTACTATGGATTTTCCTCATCTAAGATTTTTTAAGAGATTTGTTTCTATAATATAATCCTACTTAGCTTACGTCTCTTCCTCATCCTACTATCGATTTTCCTCATCTAAGAGTTTTTGAAGAGATTTGTTTCTATAATATAATCCTACTTAGCTTACGTCTCTTCCTCATCCTACTATGGATTTTCCTCATCTAAGAATTTCTGAAGAGATATTTTTCTATAATATAATCCTACTTAGCTTACGTCTCTTCCTCATCCTACTATGGATTTTCCTCATCTAAGAGTTTTTGAAGAGATTTGTTTCTATAATATAATGCTACTTAGCTTACGTCTCTTCCTCATCCTGCTATGGATTTTCCTCATCTATGAGTTTTTGAAGAGATTGGTTTCTATAATACAATCCTACTTAGCTTACGTCTCTTCCTCATCCTACTATGGATTTTCCTCATCTAAGAGTTTTTGAAGAGATTTGTTTCTATAATATAATCCTACTTAGCTTACGTCTCTTCCTCATCCTACTATGGATTTTCCTCATCTAAGAGTTTTTAAGAGATTTGTTTCTATAATATAATCCTACTTAGCTTACGTCTCTTCCTCATCCTACTATCGATTTTCCTCATCTAAGAGTTTTTGAAGAGATTTGTTTCTATAATATAATCCTACTTAGCTTACGTCTCTTCCTCATCCTGCTGTGGATTTTCCTCATCTATGAGTTTTTGAAGAGATTGGTTTCTATAATACAATCCTACTTAGCTTACGTCTCTTCCTCATCCTACTATCGGTTTGCCTCATCTAAGAGTTTTGAAGAGATTTGTTTCTATAATATAATCCTACTTAGCTTACGTCTTTTTCTCATCCTACTATGGATTTTCCTCATCTAAGAGTTTTTGAAGAAATTTGTTTCTATATAATATAATCCTACTTAGCTTACGTCTCTTCCTCATCCTACTATGGATTTTCCTCATCTAAGAGTTTTGAAGAGATTTGTTTCTATAATATAATCCTACTTAGCTTACGTCTCTTCCTCACCTACTATCGATTTTCCTCATCTAAGAGTTTTTGAAGAGATTTGTTTCTATAATATAATCCTACTTAGCTTACGTCTCTTCCTCATTCTGCTATGGATTTTCCTCATCTATGAGTTTTTGAAGAGATTGGTTTCTATAATATAATCCTACTTAGCTTACGTCTCTTCCTCATCCTGCTATGGATTTTCCTCATCTAAGAGTTTTTGAAGAGATTTGTTTCTATATAATATAATCCTACTTAGCTTACGTCTCTTCCTCATCCTGCTATGGATTTTCCTCATCTAAGAGTTTTTGAAGAGATTGGTTTCTATAATACAATCCTACTTTGCTTACGTCTCTTCCTCATCCTACAATCGGTTTGCCTCATCTAAGAGTTTTGAAGAGATTTGTTTCTATAATATAATCCTATTTAGCTTACGTCTTTTTCTCATCCTACTATGGATTTTCCTCATCTAAGAGTTTTTGAAGAGATTTGTTTCTATATAATATAATCCTACTTAGCTTACGTCTCTTCCTCATCCTACTATGGATTTTCCTAATGTAAGAGTTTTTGAAGAGATTTGTTTCTATAATATAATCCTACTTAGCTTACGTCTCTTCCTCATCCTACTATGGATTTTCCTCATCTAAGAATTTTTGAAGAGATATTTTTCTATAATATAATCCTACTTAGCTTACGTCTCTTCCTCATCCTACTATCGGTTTGCCTCATCTAAGAATTTTTGAAGAGATATTTTTCTATAATATAATCCTACTTAGCTTACGTCTCTTCCTCATCCTACTATGGATTTTCCTCATCTAAGAGTTTTTGAAGAGATTTGTTTCTATAATATAATCCTACTTAGCTTACGTCTCTTCCTCATCCTACTATGGATTTTCCTCATCTATGAGTTTTTGAAGAGATTGGTTTCTATAATACAATCCTACTTAGCTTACGTCTCTTCCTCATCCTACTATCGGTTTGCCTCATCTAAGAGTTTTGAAGAGATTTGTTTCTATAATATAATCCTACTTAGCTTGCGTCTCTCCCTCATCCTACTATGGATTTTCCTCATCTAAGAGTTTTTGAAGAGATTTGTTTCTATATAATATAAACCTACTTAGCTTACGACTCTTCCTCATCCTACTAGGCGACAGTAGATTACCTTTAAAGATCCACACTTTACATTCTACTGGTGAAAATTAAGCTTAATAATTAGTATAGTACCTTCCTAAATTTACAATCTTTTTATAAAATTAGGAATCGTTTTCCCATTTAGCTTAAAATTTCACTTTACGTTAGTCGTCTTCAATTTCTTTACGATGGCTTTTATTTGGCAACGGACATTTCAAACAAAACATATTAGATAGAAACAAATGTATTTTGATGAAAGAAATCCATAACATCTTAACTGGTGTAATACAATAAATGTTTTATGTCACTTAATACTTGGTAAGCGAGTAAATGCATACGTGAAAGTATTTCTCTTACTTCCAGATATAATGTCAAATATTGTGATGTTAAAACGTGTATACAAAAATGTTTTAGATGTTTTATAATATTCATGTTTTACAGGTAACGGACGCTTAATATTCTCTGATCAGCTGATGTTTTAAATACCCCAACATTATTCTACTCAACAGCTGTTTTCCTCTTAATTTAGAGGTTATGTTTATATCATTTTTACTTTAACATATTTTCCAAGAACAACTCGATTGAATTAAATAAACGATGGATGCAGATATTTGTTATTTATAATAATTTATTAATTAGTGACATTTTATTGTAAAATTGAAAAACATAGTTAGGTGTATATTTCAAAATTTATATTTATTGTAATAATTCATAAATAATAATTTATTATTTAGTGTTTAGACACAGTATTTATTTTTTAAGAGATGTCTAAAAAGTAGTCTTAATATAGTTTAACATTTCATTTAAAAGTAATATAAATTATTTCTTAAACATAGTGATATAAACATATTTATGAAATGTGTCCAGCCTATATTTACTACAGCATATTTACTATGCCTAGCATATATAATGCCTGTCCTTCATTTATAAATTTCTGACTTTTCACGTATTTTAATTATTGTGAATTAATATTGATAACTACCACTATTGTAATTTGTTTTATTAGTAGAATAGTTGTTTAGTAAACGATGTTAGTACCTGATGTTTTCTAAACTACGAATACACAATTTCTACCTAAGAGCCAAGTGATTTGACCTGTATCGGAAATGACTTGAATATTTATTTTAATTTTCATTTTGTGTTATCATCCAATATTTATTCGCTTTAAATTTTCATTAAATAAATAATGGGAATGTTTAAAATAATGTAATTGTGAGAAAATATATATTATTTAAATGAGCACGCAAATTTTTATTGTAATTGTTCATTTTCATTAACATTCGTGGTGCACAACAAAATGTATACATTTCGTGTTCGTAAAACAAGCTCTTGGATGATACGTGCAAAGTTGAAATGGATGTCAATTTTCAACATTATTCTCCTGGGTGTGATTAATGAATGACAATTCATGATAGCGGATCAATATGACACTGTTTTAGTATGCAAAACGCTACACAGAAACGGTTTTTAAATGAAAACGCCTTTAAACGAAATAGCTCCTTTTGGATTGGAGAAAAAGCATTCACCTCGTTTTATACAAAAATTGCCCAAAGTAAACTGACTGTCGCGAAGATTTTTGAACCCAATTATAAGGAGCTTATAATGGCTAACACTCCTGGTATTTATATTTACTTAGAGGCTATGTGAAGGTTATGATTAATTATTGTGTTTTAATGCACAATCCTATGTATTTAGAAATATCGTATATTTAACATACCTAACTAAGTGATGCATGATATCATTCAACAGCTGCTTTTATTACATATACTGTACGTTATGTGTTGTATGTTATTAAATTAAAATGTATGTTCAATATTATTTACGACTTAGTAGAAATTTCAATTCATATTTAATTAAACCATACTACAATCAATTATTTATAATATTTTTATGTTCATTCAAATTTTGAAATGAAAATTAATTATACTTTGATTTAAAGTAGAATAGGAATCACCGTCAGTCGACCCGCCACTGCCATCGGTCAATACCGTCAAGAGTAGCTAATTGGTAAAACCATTTAATAACTTAAAGATCCCCCCCCCAAAATCATATTTTTTATTCTGAATCTAATCCTCTCTATTAGAACTGCCTTTATTATTGAAAAATTATTTTTATCGTACATTGGACTATTATTTTTATTTGTTACTATTTATACGCTTTCTTTTATTTCGTCGCTTGCATTGTGTTGTAGTTTCTTTTCACTTTCCTTTCGCATTGTCCGTTTGTGAAGCAAGGTTCGATAACGTAAATCCAGTTTGTCTGTTAATATAATTCGTTTCGTTCATCAATAATCCTAGAGCATTATTTATGATATTGTGTGGTAACCATGACAACAATTTAAGGTTATAAAGTGGAGGTTTTTCATATAGATCTTTCAGAGGTTCATTTCTATCTATGGAAAGTTGGCTCCGTGCCAAAAAGTGATAAACTTAAAACATGAAGATACTCAGTTCAAAACCGACCTAGACCCCAAATTTTTTAAATTCAATTATTCAATAAATATTTGAAAATTCTTTATTAAAATAAATTATTATCAACTATAGGTTTATAAAAGGTATTTGAACTTGATTGAATGAATAAAAACGTATTTGATTAACGATTGAAAATTGAGACATTGAGACTGAGCGACGAACGGAAGTTTAACGTCGAATTGGCAACAAGGCTCACCCACGCAGCAAGATATGAACCTCCTATTCGCTCAGAAGCCTGTAATCCCCACTTCCTCTGGTCGATTTCCCCTACGTATAATCATATTCTGTTTTAAATCGAACCATAGGCTGTCTTTTTTTAAGATCCAAGATTCATGCATTCTTTGATTCGGGTTTTTTAATCATTAGTTTTTTGTACATATCTATTCCTATTAACTATATTTTCCTTTCAAGTCTCTACTTCTGTGAGCTAAGTTTGTTGGTTTTAGTTACACAAGAGAATAAATAAGAATATGAATTTATCTCAAGGTTAGAATATGATAAAGTAAGATACGTTCTATATAAAAATCTAAAGATTCAATAAAAAAATTCAGTATACAATTGTTTAATATGTTATTATTATTTTTAAAATGAAAATAGTATTGTTTTATTTGAATACATAACAAAAAAATCATTAAATTTAGTAACATATTTTTTACGGTTATCACTCAATTTGCCTGTTTTTGTACAAAAGACGTAAATCTCGAAATATGATATAAGCTCGTTATAAAACTCGATGTAAGACTTGAAACTCGCATTTTGGGCAGTGCTCTCAGTTTACATGGTCAGGCAGTCTGAATAGACTTACACTCTAACAGATATGAAAAGACTTGTCTATGTTACCTCAACGAGATAACTTATGTTGCATCTGATGATGTTTATGTTGCATATCAGGGTTGGACAAAATCGTTGAGTGTGTTGTGTTGTTTGACTGAGTGGATTTCCAAATATGTCTTACTACTGTCGACTGATTCTTGCTCTTGAAGAATTTAATAAACTATTGGTTACATATTTAAAAAAAATCAGTTTAACCTTTGTATTTTTAATTATAATTTGAAAAATATAGACAATATACTGTAGGTATGTTAGGATTGTAAACATAGAACATAGGTAGGAAAGGAAGGGAAATAAAACTTATAGAACAGGTATGGGGGAGGGGTAACGTATGCAGGCTTGCGTACCTGAAGTCGACCTACGCACCCCAAATACCCTATGACTCCAGGGATCGTTTAATCCTCTTGCAAAAAGAAGGAAGTTTAAATGCAATTTGCTAGAACTAAAAAATAACATGATAATAGGAATGAGTGATAATGTTCTACTCCAGAATAATACCAGAACTTTATTCCTTGGTACTTAGAATAAGGGAAAATTATAGAATCACGTGATCATAGCAGGCCTTACCTGAAGTAGACCTGCCCTACTTCAGTTGTAAAGAGAGATTTCCTTCAAAGATATTGGATAAATAAATTGTATTCACACATATATTTAGTAAATAAATATATTACAAGTAATATAAAAAAAATGTTTTAAAAATCATTTCTTACTTGGGTCATCAAAAAACATTTTATTTTAGTTACTTTTTATTTAATAATTACAATAAACATAAATACAAGTAACATAACCTATGCGTTAAAACAGCTGTTCTACCACGTAACCTATAACATAAAACCAGCTGTTTTATAAAATCATATGTTATCACTTATTTTAATCCGAAATGTTATCGCTTTATATGTCATCAGTTTATATTAATAGGAGGAAATAACTATTTACATACCTTGACCCTTTTGTGAAAAGTTTTTTCCTATATAAAACTAAATTAATTCATAATTAAATTTAATAATTGAAATTATATTTGAAAAAAAAATGTAATAACATTGTGTCATCTACTAAAAATTTTTAAAAATACGTTTACACTTAAGTGGATGAATAAAATGTATTTTATAAACATTTTAAAATTTTAATGTATATATATATATATATATATATATATATATATATAAATTAAAACAACACAGGTTATTCAAATACAAGAATATTTATTATATATCCAAAGCTTTTCGCTGGTAAACAGTACCAACATCATCAGGAATGATGATGTTATTGTAATTCATTCCTGATGATGTTGGTACTGTTTGCCAATGAAAAGCTTTGGATATAAAATAATAAATATTCTTGTATTTGAATAACCTGTGTTGTTTTAAATTATTAAACAAGAAAACGTATTATATATATATATATATATAAGAATACTAAGAACTAATAAAATGAAATGAAAAAGGATCAATATCTCACGTATATAAATAAATAAATAAGCATAATTTAATGTTAAAATATTTCATTATAAACAGTGCGTTTTCCTCGATGAAATGTAATCCCGAAACTGCTTTCAATCTGATAAAGCTTGTTCATTTAATCTCCAAGTAAATTCGTATTCATTAATCTTAACGGCATTCTGGCTCATGTTTCATTCAGACTGATCTAAAGATTTTGAAAGCATTTATAAAGTGGTTCCATCTAGTTTCATCGCTTTGTAAGAAGCAGGGAGAGTCAATGAAATTATGAAGTACTAAGAAAAGAATATAATAAGCCCCGGGTATTGTGAATTACTTGGCCAGGGTTGTCTTTTTTGAGTGGACATGCATTCAAGGGTAACAATCAGGTTAATATTGGTACGATCTGGCAAACTTATGATTAAACTGAAAGATTTCTTTACAAATCATCAGTTGTCTTAAATATAATGTTATCCTGCTTACAACTTATGTTAAACGAATTTATCTCTTGCGTGAGGTTCTTGAGTTGGGGCTTGTATTTAATAAATTTAGTTATTTTGCTCGTTTCTGATTTACTTG
>JBAIZL010000002.1:44611681-44659181 GCA_036971475.1 Prosapia bicincta
AGAGCTAGCTCCCTAACAAGATCTATGTTCCTTGGTAGTAAGTGTAAGTCAATGGTGAATATGTAAGTTTAAAATAATGGTTAAAGCAAGGACACTTAGTAGTATTAAAAAATCGTTGCTCGTCATTGAAGTGCTTTTAGAAATTCAAAGAATACTATTTTTAAAATGGAACCATTTAAGTCAAGTTGATAAGAACGTAAAATTTCTTTATAAAAGATTTTAGGAGTTGAATTTGTTTACATATTTAGGTTCATTCTAACATCCTTTAGAATATGATAAAAATGATTCAATACAAAACCTATCATTATTTATTTAATATTAAAACTCCATATTTTACAATATTTCTTAAAACACACATTTTAACTTACTGCGCGTGCATGTACAATGAAGAAAGTAACATAACCTACAAGTAAAAAAACATATGTTGTTTTATAATTTAATCAAAATTTACGAGTTTTTAGAATATTCGCATTTGAAAATAATTCTAATACTATTTTCAAATAACCTCTAAATGAAAAGGAAAACAGCGTTTAACCTAATGATTTTAATATAAAAATCTTTGAAAAAATTAATTAAAAAATATATATTATTGAAATATTATGTATTCATGCTTATAATAATACTCGTAATTATATTTTCGTCATAGTACACACAGACGTGAGCATTTAATCAATTGAAATAAAAATGTGAGAAAGATATGGTTTGGGATAAGTGTTTACAATTAAATATTTTACTGTAATTAAACACGTTTTGGTCTGAAGCAGATAAGGAGGAATGTAATTTCAAAGATAATTCTAAACATGAGCATGTCTCTCTCAAGTATTTGTCAGTAGTGATTCTGTCACGTTATATAAACTCGAAAAGTCTTGTAGCTACTGCATAAATGTAGACTAATTTCTAATTGCCGACTGGGAATTAAAATATGAAATGT
Organism: Prosapia bicincta; assembly: GCA_036971475.1. Taxonomy (NCBI): domain Eukaryota; kingdom Metazoa; phylum Arthropoda; class Insecta; order Hemiptera; family Cercopidae; genus Prosapia; species Prosapia bicincta. Next base: position 44,612,613 of record JBAIZL010000002.1, read on the forward strand.
AAATCGCTTTTGTCTAAAAATTGTTTAAAAATGTTAAAAAATTCGCATTTTTTTAAATGTTTTGTATTAATGCTTTTAGAAAAGGGTCTGTAATAGTTTATTCTATATTTAAACATAAGCCTCATTTATGTGATTGAATAATTTTTGCTTTGGAATTTTTTAAATAATATAACTAGCCTAATTACTTTCTTTGAAAAACATTTTTTCTTTGTATGAAATTTTCATTATTTTTATAAAACCATTCAAGTAAAACCCTTGTGTGCTTGCGTGAGTGCGCGCGCATTTGTGCGTAAAATTATCGCCAGGTTTTCGTGGTTTTAATTGTTCTCTTTTATTTGAGCCTTCTTCTATGAGTTTTGAAGAAACCACTTTCACGGAACCTTTTCATCTTCTGTCCGTACGAACATTTTCAAGATGTAGAAAAAGCTCCAGATAGGACAGTGGACGAAAAAGTTCGTCAAAAAGTAATTTTTCAAAACAATCCTTGGAATGTGCTTCAATATTTTTTTTTTTTTTTGAGGTTTGAATGCACTACGCACTTAAGTCTGCCCTGGCAAACCTGTGGCACTTCTGGCAAACCCTTCATCCTATTCGGCCCTTTGTAGATCTGACCAGAGTATCACTGCATTGCCATTCTTCCTGGTCATAAGACCCTTTATTACCCCAGTGGTTTCTATTTCTAAAATGATCTTATTTGGCCTAGCCATAGGGCTAGTAGCCGTAATAATATTTTAAGCATAATAGTTTTCAACTATTTATAAGACAGCAATTTAAAAGTAGTAATTTTCAAATCACAAGTAAGTTAAATTCCTACCTTCCTGTTTCATTTTATTTTAAAGTTCTTAAATAATAATAATAATAATAATAACTACTACAATAATATATATATATTTAAATAAATATATAGGCTATATATATATATATATATATATATTGTAAAACTTAGATGAATTATTTTTTCTTGTTGAATATGTATAGTGAAATAAATAATTTTCATAAACAAGAATATACGAATATTACTTCATTTTATTGTTCATTGAAGCTTTTCGCTAATTTACATTATTAGCATTTTCAAAATATATGAATCACTGTCCAGTTATGTGACCAGAGTAAGACTAACTCTTACTCTGGTCACATAACCAGAGTTATGTTATGAGTCTTACTCTGGTCACATAACTGGACAGTGATTCATATATTTTGAAAATGCTAATAATGTAAATTAGCGAAAAGCTTCAATGAACAATAAAATGAAGTAATATTCGTATATTCTTGTTTATGAAAATTATTTATTTCACTATATATATATATATATATATATATATATATATATATATTTATATATATACATATTTATATAGATATTTTGGTAAAATAGATAAAATGGTATAGTTTTCCTTGGTAAAATGTATTACAAATTTATTAAATGCAAAACAAGGAATAATATTTTATAAAATATAGTAACGTTCCTTAGTAACGTTTCACGCATTGAAAATGCTGGATCTAAAATCAGCGAAAACGTTAAACCATATTTTAATGAAATATTATTCCTTGTTTACTAATAACATATTTGATAAGTGTGTTTATGTATTTCAATAAACACTTTTTCAACAAGAATATTTAAATAAAACAGTTCGAAGCGTTTACCAAATTTAATAATAATGTATTGTTTTGTTATTGTATTTACATTAAATTGTTACTTTGGAGTACAAAGGCTACCTTGAGCTAGTAAGAATTTAAATCCTACAGTTTTCTGTAACGTAATTAAAGTATATTTTTTTTAAATATTCTAAAAAAACATGCATGATTTATTAATAAAAAAAAGCATGTGCCATTACACAGTTTGTGTTATAGTGTGTGCGGATCTGTGAGATTTTGTCTAACATTGAGACACGTTCTTGGTAAAAAGGGTTAAGCAGAGGTTAACAGAACGATGAGGTTAGGTCAAACTTTAATTACCGCTAAGCCCACAGTTGTTAGAGTGGCCTAATTATTTGGACCTTAGAAATGCTTGACCGTTTTAGTAACCTAATAGAAAGTGGTATAGTGAAAATAGCCCGACAAAGCATGAAAAAACTAGGGAGTAAACGAATTGGCAAATCTCGTTAGTTTTTACGTATGTATAATAAGAATAAAACCTGTAAAGGGAGGTCAGGAGTTTGAATAGTATTTCTAGGGGTTGTATTCGAGGAAAAAGTCTTATACCTTTAATTAATTTAATTGATTAATAGAGTAACGCAATAAAAAAAAGCTGTAAATGTCTTGAATCTAATTTTTAATGCCTTTCTCGTGGTTTTCACATGTTTCACAAAATATCAATACCAAATTAGAAACTTCTCAAAAAAATAGCTACTGTTCTTTGCCAAGAGTAGACTATATACGTTTTTACTCCTAAATTATGTTAAATTCGTTAAACATTAATAAATCACCTAATTGTATACAAAAGTTGCTGATATTTACCTACAAGTCTTTTCGATATACTTTTAGGCATAATAGTTTTCAACTACTTATAAGACAGCAATTTAAAAGTAATAATTTTCAAATCACAAGTAAGTTAAAACTATAAGTGGTAAACCTAACATAGTATCACAACGGTAAAAAAAAAACAAAATAGTTAACTCAAAATCTCACAGAAAATTAGTTTTTAATAAACAAACACACTAGTTCACAACAAGCTAGTTTCGGCGACGATGTCGCCTTCCTCAGTTATTTGGTGAGATTTTGATTTAACTATTTTGTTTTTAGCGTTGTGAATAGTTCTCACTAGCTAAGCTCTAATTAACTGTATAACATAGTATCTCAGTCACTTCGAGAAATATTGATCCGATAATATTATTTTGCAAGTTTTTATCTTTACGTTTTTATACCATCTACTTTTGCAAAAGATTGAAATTGAAAAAAAATGGTAATTTGTCAAAACCAGTCCCTATAAAATAATTGCAGGCAAGAGAAATCTAATACTTAGAAATTTGTTAAAGGTATAGTAACGAGGTTTATGACATTCTTTTGGAAATTTATGCGTCATAATGTCATTTTGTAACGTTTGTTTTGACAGTGGCACTGTTTAAAATCTATTAAATACTCCATACGTTGGAAAACAGTCAACATATATTAGATTGGGTGGGTAGAGACAAATTTAATAATATTATCAGTGTTTTAACTTCTTTCGAAAAATTTCAAATCCGATTTTTTTGGTTTCCTTGTAATTGAGAAATCAGTAAAGCTTACACATTTTATTTTTTTATATCAAATTTCAAATTTTATTTAAATATATCCAATTTAAAAAAAGAGTTCTAAATTTCTTCTTATAATTGCAATGTCTTATTAATTAGTATTCTAATAAGTTAATAATTCTTAATTGCAGAAACGGCTTCAGGATGTATTTTTTGGGTAGGCACAGTTTATGGGAGTTTTGACTAACTTTCTAAGCGCCCTGTACTTACAATTTAAATGGTTTGTTTGAAGGCATTATTATTCCCAGGACAAGTATGTATAATAAGCTAAAACGTATTTGCTATTTTATTGTTGCTTGGTGCATTATAAATTTCGCTGTAATATCATGAACATTTCTTTTGATCCTAGATATAAAACATTTACCTATTTTATTTAATGACAATTGACGATTTTTACAAATAAATATACAAAACACTTTTAGGCCAGGGTCTACCTGCCGGAGTCGCTTCCGAAGACACATCACATCTACTTGTGCCTTGTTTTCCATTTGCTTGTTTCTTTATATTATTGTACCACGAACGATAGTTAAAATTCAAACGATTTTTCTCATATAGACTACTAGAGTGAATGATTGAGTTATGCTTTTAAATAATGTATTCGTGGATAATGGATCTTTAAGTTACATAGTCGATGCGAGGATGTGTGAGGTTTTTGTTATAACAAATCCTTCGTTACAATGGAGAACGTCGTAGTGTCGCTCGTATCTCCCGCGTGAGTGTCTTTAATGTAATATAACTTACTTGAAGGTACAGTCTCTCGAGAAACAATAATATACCAGACGCTTTCTCATTAAATACAACGTATGGAGACGCTTTTATCTTGACTTAGCAATTTATTGGTGACTATTTGATTGAAGGTAGACTAATGCCTGCCCTCTTTTCTTCAGTACCTTCATCGGTTTGTCTATCCGTCTATTTGTTTACGCGTTTAAGAATATGTTTAAACGGATTTTACGATTTACACACACACACACACACACACACACACACACACACACACACACACACACACACACACACACACACACACACACACACACACACACACACACACACACACACACACACACACACACACACACACACACACACACACACACACACACACACACACACACACACACACACACACACACACACACACACACACACACACACACACACACACACACACACACACACACACACACACACACACACACACACACACACACACACACACACACACACACACACACACACACACACACACACACACGAAAATGATCATTCTAGTTTGTAACTTCTTGTGTGCTAGATTGTGTTTTGTAATAAGACCCTCTGATGATGATGACATGGTTATCGAAATGTACATAAGGGTTTAATCTCAAGTAACTTGTTCATTTGTTATTTTTGATTATTTTTGTTGTATTGGGGTTCTTTCAATATTTTCATTGTAAGTTATAAGATATTAATACATAGCAAATATTCAATACGGTTTTTAAAAGATGGAGTAAATTATTCTCATTTTAATACTTTTTTTTAGCATTTTTAATTTTTCGTCTTTCTTTAATTTTCAAACTCTCCATCAGTTCGACTGTTTAGTTCTTAGTATACTCATTTAATTTATTTTGTTGATTGTGGATTAAAATTCTCATTTCGTGTATAAACTTATAACATTTCAAGCAATAAAACTTTTTTTACCAATAGTTGTTCAACTTTATGACTCTTTCGTTTTGACTAAAACCCTCATGATGTTTACTTCTTTTCTTTCTGTAGTTCTAATTAGATCCGCTAGGATGACTGCTATAGCTATACAAGGGTAGGAAAGAATAGTAGCCATAGAAAGTATTACCGTTTCTATGGTTAATCCTTTCCCCAGGATAAAACACCACCGGCTTAGAGATATAGGAGGGAACATAGTCTCTTATGAAGGTACGCACCTGAACAAGGCCTACTCTCCTTCGGGGTCGAGATATCTATCCGTTACATCAATTTGTAATAAAACTGCTAAGGAAGGGTAGATAAAATTTGAAGGAACTATTAAAGGACATAATAATCTGGTACTTGGTATAAAGGGAACTTATCGTATTGCTCGGGGAAGGTTACACCATCAGAGGTTACATCAAAGGTGAAGAGTTATGTCAAATCGCCCCCATAACATATACTACTACACTATAAGCTATTATAGAAATATTTTCCCTTTAAAATATCTCCGATACCCTATACTCTATATTCTATAATGTTGTGCGTGTGCGTGCATATGGAGGCTATGAATGATAAAATCATCATTCTAGTTTGTAACTTCTTGTGTGCTAGATTGTGTTTTGTAATAAGACCCTCTGATGATAATGACATGGTTATCGAAATGTACATAAGGGTTTAATCTCAAGTAACTTGTTCATTTGTTATTTTTGATTATTTTTGTGGTATTGGGGTTCTTTCAATATTTTCATTGTAAAATATTGTAACACTGTGCTCTTGATATTGTGTATAACTTCTCTAAATAAAAATGTTAATCAAATGATAGCTTAGAAACAGAGAAAAAACATTGAGTTTTTGTGGCCTGGAATAATGAGTCTGTAGAGAATATACGAGTATTATAAGAATGTCTGCACAACAGGGCTGGAAACACACCGATGTCATCCAATCCACCAAGGCCTAAACCCGTCTTCCCAATCCAAACCCGTCTTCTGTCGTAGTACGTACACAAAGATATTAAACGCAGGAAGGGCCTACATAACCCAGATGTAGCAAAGCGACAGGCGCTACGTTGCACAGCTATAAATAATTATTTATTTATTTTAGGAATAACAGAGTAACTTTCGCCCTACAGTGGTGACGCCATCGCCCGAGTTATTGCACTGTGTTACACTTTCGTTTTCTTTAAACAAAGCTAATAATAGTTGAATTTTAAAATATTTTTGGCATGAACCTTCAAGTGACAACTGTGATTGAGATTTTAAAGTATGTAAATTAGATGTAACATTTTATTTAAAAGTGTAAACGATCACTAAAAACTAACTAGCGTTGCAGTCTATATAAAATAGATTCATATTGGCTATAGTGCATTGGTAAAATGCTGCATCGTCTTTACGTAGAAAATGTTATTATTTTTTTTTAAATGTAAAATCCATCAAAAAATGTCAAAGATTTCGAATATAACTTTGTGTCTACAACAGTAGTTGGTAGCTTTTTTATATATTAGTGCACAATATATAGCTCTTTTAGTTTTGGATATATTTTTGGCAGCCAAACAGCGCTGTACGGGGTCAGACAGCTACGCCACCACGTCGGGTGATAAAATGCGTTCTAAAGTACTGTACTGGGTTTATTATTTGTTTCTCTCTTTTTTTTTGCAATTGCTTTAAATATTTACTAGACCAGCTTCTAACCGCCTTGAAATTTGTAATTTCACATCTAAAATAATTCTATTCTTTATTTTTAAAGTTGAATTTTTTAAAACTGATATTCAAGCTAATCATACGATAGTCCCACATCAACAAGACTGGCACTAAATAACACGTCAACTCTATTGCAGACGATAGAATAACATAAAACACGTAAGGTATGTAGCCTATATAATTGCCATAAAACAAATGATAGATAGGATGTTTATATATACGGGATAAAATATGAGAGGGTATCAAGATGCCGACTGTCTACCCTAGTCGCCCAGAAAGCACGTCTATTCTATATTACTGTAGCACACGGGTTCCCAACCTGGGGGCACACCCCCTTGGTTGGCGTGAAGGCAAGCCGGGGGGGGGCACACACCCCTTGGTTGGCGTGAAGGCAAGCCGGGGGGGGGCACCCCCCCCTTGGTTGGCTTGAAGGAAAGCCGGGGGGGGCACACACCCCTTGGTTGGCGTGAAGGCAAGCCGGGGGGGCACACCTCCCTTGGTTGGCGTGAAGGCAAGCCGGGGGGGCACACCTCCCTTGGTTGGCGTGAAGGCAAGCCGGGGGGGCACACACCCCTTGGTTGGCGTGAAGGCAAGCCGGGGGGGGCACACCCCCCTTGGTTGGCTTGAAGGAAAGCCGGGGGGGGCACACACCCCTTGGTTGGCGTGAAGGCAAGCCGGGGGGGCACACCTCCCTTGGTTGGCGTGAAGGCAAGCCGGGGGGGGCACACCCCCCTTGGATGGCGTGAAGGCAAGCCGGGGGGGGGAGACCATTTGAAAAATACTAAGATAAATTAAATATGATTAATATTATAGGAACAAACTTGATGTGGCTAATGACTCTGATTGTGCTGTTACTAAAATACAACTACAAATGCCTGTTAGTGTAAAAAATGCAGGCTCAAGCATCTCACTAACAGATTTGTTTCTTATCAGTTAAAATTTACCTTGGAAATTAAATCTTGAAATGTTATATCATGTTTCTTGTGAAAGTGTGTATAAATAAATAAATTGTTTTGAATATATATAATATTTGATTTTTTTAATATGCCCATACTATTTATTAATAGTGTAAAGTGGAGGGGGCGTGGGAGGCTTTTATCTTAAGAGAAGAAGGCGTAGACCCGAAAAGTTTGGAAACCCCTGCTCTAGTACTACAAGAGTCGATACAAATCACCGGTGACCTTGAAAGAAAGTTGTATAAGCGCTGTAACGATTCACCGCTATACGGGGAAGCGTTGCGAAATATTCTGTAGTCTAGTAGCCTATAACATGGAGCAATGTGACAGTTGAATTTGACTTCCAAGACTAAAATTAACGTATGTTTCAACTGCTATTTACGGTTTATGCCACTAAATATAACTTTTTTATTAATTTGTCTGTTTTTAGTAGAATATGTGAAAAAACAAAAAATTATATATTTACACTCTTTGTCAAATATTATAAAAAAACTTACAAGTCTAACATTCATAGTTTTTAAATTTAGTGAAAGCTTTAGTTCAAAATGGTCATCACAAAAATCTAAGTTTATTAGGCTTCTTTTCAAGTTTAGTTTAAGATAATCATTATAAAAAATCAAATAATATAAACGGCTATCGCTTTTAAATTTAGTTAAATATTTAATTCAAAATGGTCATCATTAGAAAAAAAGTAATTATAGTAAAATTTAGTTAAATAGGCTAAATTGTCATTAATGTAGCATACACATAATTCGTTTAAAGATTATCACTTAGAAATTCAAACTGTAAATTTGTCATTACTTTCATTATAAAACTACAAACCAATAATAAGGCTTGATATCCTTCTCCCTGTCCCTCACTTTGTGTGTGACCCCCCCCCCCTCCTAAATTGTAGCTCTCTACTCACCACACTTTTGCCAAGATTGAGGAAAGGAATCACTCCTATTAGCTGTAAAAAACTTTTCCTAATGTGTAAAGTACAGTAGAGTGTAATATTTTTTTCTGTGAAATTAATTTTGTTTCTAAAAATTTTACGTGACAACAAAAATATGTGATACATACAGTAAAAGTGTGCATAACTTAGTAACAGTATAAAATGTGCGAAATTTAATTCGTACTAAAATTTGTGAAAGTTAAATTTTAGGAGAAATTGATTAAAGCCTAGTAACAGCTCAATTATTCAAATTTAATTGATAGCAGTTGTAGTTAAATTATGCATTTAGAATTCTGGTACGGAAGAGAAATCACTTAACAGTTTATAGTTTTAGTTTATGATAACAATATACGACATTTCTATAAATAGTTTAGTATCCAAACAATCTACCGAACTATCTCTACCGTCAGTACAAATGCTGTACTATCAGATAGCCGGAAGTTTGCCTTACATTTCCTCACTGGCCACATAAGTGATCTCATTTTCAAATAGGTTTCCTTTCAAGGATGAATCCATATCATTAATGCTTTAAACACACAAAAATTCGATTTATGTGTTGTATTGAAAGTACGTACATTTTAAACGCTGGAATTATTTATGTAAAGTTTTCAAAATATCCCCTTCACTTGAAAATTGCCTATTTACATTATTAACGTAATTAATTAAAAATACATAAAAACCCTTACAACAAATAATATTAAAAAAATTCAAGTAAATTCCTACTGAGGTTACTAAAGAAAAATTTTGTTTTAGTTACCCTAGAACACTATTAATGTTAGCCTATTGTGTGGTAACCATGGCAACAGTTTAAAGTTGTACAATTTAGGTTTCGACGACAAGCAGATGGGGGGGAAAATTCATGTACATCTTTGAGAAATATATTTCTAGGTATTGGAAAGCTAGTGCAGTGCCAAAGCGCCTGTACTTCGTACATGAAGATTCTCAGTTCGAATCCTGCTAGATCCCGCAAATTTTATAATTTAATTATTGAATAAATATTTGAAAAAACTGCTTTACATCAATTGTTATTCACTATAGGATACAAAAATGTGTTTGGACTTGATTAAATGAATAAAAATGTATTTTATTAACGATTGAAAATTCATACAAGATATAAGAGAGTGTGAGCTAATAGAAGGAATTTAATAAAACAAAAAATTCTTTTGCTTAAGTTTTATTTTGTTATTTTATCGTACTAATTGTCGAATTTTTTAATGTAAAGATAATCCCAAAACAGGTAATTTTTTTTGACAACTCGTTTTGCAATTAATAATCCTGAATATAAGTAGGGAATAACATTTTTAAGGCATTTCCGTACATTATTATTTCTATATGAATTGAAACGTAGTTTAAACATTTCTTTACCGTTTTTATTTCATTGTGTATAGAATATAGTAAAAGTAAAAGTTATTTTACTACGTAGCCTTTCTTAAGTTTGTTCTGAAATCTTTTACATATTAATTTAAGTAGTATTTTGAAATAATTTGCTTTTAAAACATAAAAAATAATTAAATTTAACAAAAGACTCAACAGCATGCATGCTTATTGTATTTAAAGATCAACCGATTTACTCAAACTATAATTAGAAAATGTACATTAAACCATAAATATTATTTGATTAACTTATACTCGTTCCAATTTCATTGTCATCATCGTATGAGTTATAACTACTACACAAACAGATTGACTACATTGTCATTGAAACGCTGTATGTGAGTTAGAGTATATTCTATTAATATTACCTTCAACTCACAAGTTAAGTGCAAAGAAATTTGTTAAGCTAACGGTAAAAACTAAAATAGTTTACTCTAAACCTCACTACACACTAGTTTAATTAAACAAACAGACTAGTTTCTCGACGACGTCGACTTCATCAGTACTTGGCTACTAATAACATATTTTATCAAGCTACATCAACATAAAATATCGATAGGCTCTGTATTGTACAGCAATAAAACAAAACAAGATAAAACATTTAAAAGTAAAAACTCTACGATACGGTGCCTATCGTTATTTTATATTGATGTAGCTTGATGAAATATGTTAGTGGTAGCCAAGCGCTGGTGAAGGCGACATCGTTGTCAAAACTAGTGTGTTTTAATAAACTAATGTGCAGTGACATTTAGAGTTAACTGTTTTAATTGTTACCGTTGCGAATTGTTCTCACTAGCTAAGCACTAATTAACTAAATATTAAAATAATTTACGATTTTACTCATTTTCATTAATATGAAAGAACTAAGTTTTCATGAAAATTTCTGCAATGAGTTTTGTTGTTCTGAAATCAAACCCTCTCTCTAGTTTGGTGCATCGGCTGATGTTTAAGGTATAATTACGGGAACCAGTGTAAAGCCCCTCGCGATGCCAAATGCCGTGTAGCCTACGAGACACGCAGGTACGAGTGCCGATGGATGCGTCCATCCGTAACTAGTGCCGCCAGTCTAACAATGCTCCCATTGTACGCAGCATCCTGCGCGCTGGTCACATACTGCCAAATAATACCAATCCAGCTTTTATTGGCTCCAATAGAGGCTTTGTGTCTCTACACCAGATCGGACAGAGCCTTATTATTGGTGGTTTCATTGTGTGCTTACATAATATTAAGCTCATTCGTTGCGTGAAGGTTTCGGGTGATTGCCAGTAACCCGTTTTTAAAGTCTTTAAATAAAATGTAATTGTGTTTTTAAAATAATTTCTGCAAGAGTATTTCCTGAAATACGCACTTATTATTTACGACATACTCTCCTCCTAGAAGGATTATAAAATTTCTTTCAATCTTTTATAGCCTGAAAACTATTTTAAATTGAACGCTTTTGTATCTAGTTCAATTGCTTCTATAAGCCCACACTCTCCTGATATATATATATATATATATATATATAAATTTACATACACACACACACACACACACATACACATACATATATATTTATATATTTACACACACACACACACACACATATATATATATATATATATATATATATATATATATATATATATACGAGTATGTATATATTGTACAACATTTCAATTGTTAATAAAATACAATTTTATTGATCCAATCAAGTTCAAATACATTTTTTTAAACCTATAGTAGACGACAATTGATGTTAATGCAGTTTTTTTAAAAATATTTATTCAATAATTACATATACAAATTTTGGGTCGTTTATGTTGGATTAGAACTGAGAATCTTCATGTTCGAAATCTAGCGCTTTGGCACTTTCCTATAGCTAGAAATGTAATTTTCAAAGATGTATATAAATTTTTTTTTGCACCATCTGATTGACGTCGAATCATACACTGTACAACTTTAAATGGTTGCCATGGTTACCACACAATGTCATAAGTAATGCTCTAGGTGTAAAAATTAATGAAAATAATAAAATAAACAAACTAGACTAATTCCATCGAACCTTTTACTTCACAAACGGACAATACGAAAGGAAAGCGAAAAGAATCTACAACACAACGCAAGCGACGAAGAAAACGAAAGCGTATAAATAGCAACAAACAAAATTAATAGTCCAAAACCATAGGCCTATATAGAAAGAAAAATGAAAAATTGCAAAGAAATTAGCTTTCTATTTTGCCGCTTAATATTGTTATTCCGACATATGTATATACATACGAGTGTTTATATTATTTGTAATTATAAAAACAAAATAAATAAAATATCTCTGTTGACTTCAGTAGGAATTGACTTTTTAATAAATGTTTATATTACTTATTTTAATATTGATTTTACACTCTCATAGGGCGAAGTCCCATACTATGATTTCAAACTAGTTTTATTATAAAATAAATTAACAATAAACTGAGATCTAGTAATAAATAAGAGTGTAGAAGTTTCGGGGAAGACTTTATTGTGCATAACATCGTTTGGTGAAGGGAATATATTTGCGAAATAAAACTTTTGAAGAGTGGACTAACTATGACATATTTCCTTAGATAATCGCTGTATTATAGGGTGAGGTTATTATTTAACTCTGAAAGATATTTAAAACTTTCTCGTATATTCAATATTCTTGTAGGATTACAGTTTATACTAAAAAAAGATTTGTTGGTATTTAGGACCTTGTTGTCTTAACCAAGTCTTTAACATGACCCAAACAATACCACCCTGTGGATATACTTAAATTTAAAATTCATTGAATATCCTTCAAATTTCGAATGTATTTAGTTGAATACAAATTAGTTATTTTGATGTCGAGATTTTATACCCTTAAAATAGTGTAAAATACGTTCACTGCTGCCGTCTCCGATCAGAGTTAGTTAGCATTTTATTCGGATATGTTGTTATCTACCCCAGCGTTGTACAAGAGACTTAGTTGAGTGTTGCAGCGTTAAGGTGACGTATGTTGGATGCTTGTTTTAGTTTGGTTAAGATTACCTGCCATTTTTGTGTCAGTAGTGTTAGTGAGAGTTTAGTGCATGTCCGTGGCTATGAGTGGCATGGATGGAAGGCGTGTCTGAGATGTATTGTGTTTCTAAGGACTGTTTATTTAATACCAATGATGCAGTAGAGTGTACTAGAGACCCTAAAAATGGGACGTCTGAGTATGCTAAGTGTGAGGCAAGCGACGACGACCGCCATGACAGTGACCTAGATCCAGCTACAGAGGAAGTAGATTACGATCGCGAGGAACTGTCTGATTCCGATTTGGAAGAAGAAATAGGTAATTCTCAACAGACACCAAGTACAATAGGCCTTCGCAACTCTTGGTTTAGAAAGGAAAATAAATTTATCCTTACATTTCCTAGAGAAAATCGACCTATGACTGTTTCAGACTACCTCCTGATGACATATTTTTGGTAAATATTGTGGAAGCTACTAATATTTATGCATGGGATGTGTTTGCTAAACCAAATCTCACGAAATTGTCAAGAATAATTAAAAGTTGACAGTGCCTAAGCTGAAAACACTCGTACGCCGTAGACTGATTTATACGGGATCGCAAAAAAATTGTATATAATTTTTATTAAATATTTTAAAAGCTAATTTGTAGTTTTTATATCACGAAATAATGTTTATTTATTATTTCAGTGTATATTATTTATTGTTTATTACAATTTTAAAAGTGAATTACATGCACAATATAAACAATAAAATACTGATAATCTTGAGACGCTTGCTAGGTCGACAAAATGGCGGCCTAGTGTTTTTTCCATTTTCAAGGCTCAAAATTAATTTTTATTGACATATTCTTTTATTTCTAAAGCAAAACCATCAGAATAAATACTTAAAAATTTCAGCACCTCATGACTTCACACTAGAGCCTTTCGCAGCGAACGTGTTGAATTTCAAAATTTACTTGAGGATAATCCCTTACATAATGCCAAACATCTTCCCCCATAAGACAATTTTGATTAGGTTACTGTTATTTTCTTATATAAATCCCCCTCGCTTGATCGATACATGTCGCCTTGAATTTAAAAAGATCTAGTTATTACTGCAATCTAGTATTTCGTAATTATGATCCGGTTTGGTTACAAATCCAGTCTAGACTCACATGTTATTTGTCTCACTGTAAGCCCATTAACTCCTGAAGAGGTTATATTTTCAAAGGTTTCACCATGTTCGTGTTTAATTCTCCACGTCGCCAGTGGCAAGAAAGAATTAATTATTTTTAAACACCTCTCTCTCTCTCTCTCTCTCTCTCTCTCTCTCTCTCTCTTTCTCTCTTGGGAAAAGGTGGATATGATTTTTTAAGATATTATTTAAAAGTTTTTTAAAAATAAACAAGAAATTAGGCATCAAAAATACTTTTATATCGATGTGTAGTCTACATAATTAGGCAAAAGTAAAAGTTTTCTATCACGAGTTTCTACTTTGTTAAATTCTGAGCTAATATTTTTGCTGCCTAAAACATTTCGATTTCTTTTCATTTCATGTATTATATGGGAATCTAATCCATTTTATCAGACTTCTTGACAAAACTAATTTCTGTTTCATTCTAACAATAATATGTGTCAAAATCTTGTTGCTGTTCATGACGAGCTGGTTGTTAATTACTTATTACACTTTTGCTATTACTTGCGACCAGACGTTTTGTTTGCTAAAGTTTGTTAACTTACACTTGGAGGAAACGTTTTTGTCTTATGACTTCTTCAGCCTCGTATTTTTACCGCTAAGATTGCTGCAGTTGTGCTTCATTGGTACCAATTTTTGAAGGTTAGAAGTGATGTGATCGAAGAGTATGTGTGATCTGTGTCGTATTTGTTCATTTAGGGTGTCATTTTTATGTGTGGCGCTATGTCGGTATATTTCATATTGTAAAAAGTTGGTACCAAAGAAGCACGACTGCAGCAATCCTAGCGGCAAAAATACGAGGCTGAAGAAGTCGTAAGACGAAAACGTTTCCTCCAAGTGTAAGTTAACAATTTATCATCTTTTAGTTAACAACAAGTCTGATCGCAAGTAATATCAAAGTGTAATGAATAATATGTTATATAATATAAAACTCCTGTCTTGAATCTGTTCATGATTTGCGCATTTTCTAAATGTCCTTTAAAGTTAAATTTTAAAAACGCTATTAATTTTCTATCACATCTTTTACAATATGGGTTTTGTTTACGGCTGACTGAGTAGAGCACCTTACTAGTAACCTAAAGATCCTCACTTCGATACCCGGTAGCGCCAAAGAACTGCACGTCGACTCTTTCTGTGAAAATAACTATCCAGGGTAATATTGAACGTGAGGAACATGATGTTGGTCGGATTACTTTCTTTGGATACCGTCTGCTATACAAATAGTACCCTATCTGCCCTAGGCTCCGATATGTAATGGCATTAAAAGAGTTATTATTTTAACAAATTTCTTTTGGTAATAGTGATTAAATAAAAACGGACACAATTTATTTTACCTAAAACTACAAAGTCATCATTATCAGTGAGTGAAACTACACCAAATCTAAATCATAGCTTAAAAGGGAGTTATATATTAGATTTTATATGATACTACTCACTGATGATGCTTTGCAATTGAAACGTGAAAGAGAAGGCAGGTTGTTGTTGGGAGTTAGTGGTCACTGTTTACATATTACCTTTCTTACAATTTAAACTCAAAATTTGGTATTTGTGAATAGTTTTGTAAAAAATGTTCCGTTACTAATATTATTACTTTCTGTTGAAAATGCAGCGACAGATTCTTAAAATCTCTTTATTAGAGAATATTTTGAAAGCAATATGAGTTTGATCTATACATTTCATATCTGTAAAGTAGTTCCTATTTTTGTGTACGTGCCCAAGCTGACCTGGATTTACCACTAGGTCCAGGACCAAAACCGCACCATACTAGAAAAAAATTATTGTTTCAATTAGCAAAAAATATGTTTTTTTTTAGATCATTAAAACTTTGGGAGCCTAAAAAATTAGCAAAAACGCAAGAGAACAATTTAGTTGGTATCCCGAAGATCTTGAGCTTGTTGTTGTGGAGGAGTGTTTGCATTTAAAGCTCCTTTACTGAGAAAGAAATACTTCTCAAAATACTGAGAAGAAAATACGAGCATAGGCAAAAGGACATTTGCAAGGTTTTACATTATATTGCTATCTGACCAAATGTCGACGTTGTCTTTCGATAGCGGAATGGTGCCTAGTCCTTCTGTTAGGAACTGCAGAGGAGAAGATTCTTTTCCAACTTTCAACGTATAAAGACATTTTAGGATCGACTATCAGTCACTACAAATTGACATCTTTAGGTTTGCTCACCGTTGAAGGAAAGCGAACCCAACAGCTGGCACAATTCACACATTCGCTCGAAAAAAGGCAAGGGAAAGGCTTTAATAAATAAACTTTAAAGAGTTAATCTTTATAATCTTGTTACTTGCGTAAACACTTTATTAAACTTTTTATATAAGTAAGTAGTTTTTTTAACTGTGAGTTTTTCGACACGAGGGGGCACAAAGAATCCTGATCCTAGGGGCGTAGTTCTGGTTCCAACTATTCGGGGTAGATCTGGCTCCAACTATTGGGGGTAGATCTGGTTCCAACTATTGGGGGTAGATCTGGTTCCAACTATTGGGGTTAGATCTGGTTCCAGCTATTGGGGGTAGATCTGGTTCCAATTATTTGTGGTGGATCTGGTTCCAACTATTGGGGTTGGATCTGATCCCAACTATTAAGGGTGGATCTGGTTCCAACTATTGGGGTTTTTGTTTTCATTTTGCCAAGCGCCTAAGTAACCAACTGTAAACGCTAAGGCAAAGTTTTAAGTATTTGTTCAGTGCTAGGTTTTATAAATTGAAGTGTAAACATTTATATACGCTAGAAGTATTTTCTGCGCGGGAACCGTCATGCGTCCGATTCTCATTGAATATACTCGTCACGCGTTAATGTTCATGCCATTGTTTACTGACTACAGATGTTATCAGTAGCGTTTTTCAAACTGTCGTAGTACTAGCTCAGCTAATGAAATAGTTTGGCAAAATAGGCATAAAAATTGTTAAAATGATGCAATTGGGAGTTGATATCTGTCAAAGTTTTTAAATAATCAATAATTATAAATTTTATAGTGATAATTATATTTTTAATTGTAAAAATGGAAAAAATATAATTAACAAAATATGTATTATATTATAAATCATTTTACAGGTTAACAATAAGAACATGTAGTGCTTTACTCTATTATCAATTGGCAATAATTATCTATAGCACAGCAAAACACTACATATTATCAATAAACAGTATTATTGATAGCAGTACTGATAAACAATATTATTGATAACAGAGTAATACAGAACATATTATCAATAGACAATATATAGTGAGCACAAGATTAGCAATAAACAATATTCATATCACAGCAAAACACTACATATGATTAATAAACAATATTTTCGTATATCAGGTAGACACCTCTAATTACTCCGGTTACTACCCTCTTCACTCTACGCCAGGGTAACGACCCTGCTCACGGGTTACTGTAACATCCATTCCCTCCAGAGGATCATAATATTTAAGCCCTTAATTCTGTCTAATTCCATCTGCCCTCACCAAGTCTTCTTCTTACAAGTGGATGTAATGGGTAAAAACCTCTTTAGTCCTAGACAGAGAGTAGGTGTACTTCAGGTAAAAGACCTTGAAGACGTGATGCGATGGTTCCTCTGCATTATTTACCAGATCATTTTTATATAGCTATCATAATTCTACTTACAATCCTTTTTTATCCTTAGTAGGAGGTCATATACATACTGATTAACCGCGCTATATTCAAATTAAACTACACACAGGAAATGCTATAGGTATCGGACGTGTTGGGAAATAACGTCATCGCGTAGGCACACACACACACCCTTCGATATTTTCCAAGGGATACAACGAGATAAACAGCCCTTCAAGTTGGTTACTTGGTGGCCTCTGATAGTGTTTTATCGCAGACTGTGAACCAATCCTCGTTGTGTTCGGATTGCTGTGGAATTTTTTGGTTTAACCGTTGTCTGTCAGATGGCGCTTTTGTGTATAATCTTTTACATAGTTTCCAGTTGGATTGTCAGATGTAATTCCTGGCACGACATTCCATTTTTATTGATAAAGACATTATATATATATATATATGCTGATACGTATTCCTTCACGGATGGAAAAATATGATGAATAGTTACTATCTGGAGTACATCCGTTCATTCTGCAGTCCATAAATTCGCAGTTCTGACGTTTCGCTAGAATCTCATCCAGCATTGACGAGGTAAACCCAATAACAGTAGAAGAACGAGTGTTGCACTGCGAATTTATGCACTGCAGAATGAACGGATGTACTCCAGATAGTAACTATTCATATATATATATATATATATATATATATATATATATATATATATATATATATATATGCTGATACGTATTCCATCATGGAGGGAAAAATATGATGAATAGTTATTATCTGGAGTAGATAAAATTATGCATATCTGTTCGTTCTGCAGTGCATAAATCGCTGCTCCGACGTTTCGCTATAATCTCACCTAGCATTGACGAGGTGAACCCAACAACAGTTGAGGAGCGAGTCTACTGTTGTTGGGTTCACCTCGTCAATGCTAGATGAGACTCTAGCGAAACGTCGGAACTGCGATGTAATGCATTGCATAATAAACGGATGTACTCCAGATATTAACTGTTCATCCTCATATATATATAATCAAAACTATAAATATTTTTGTAATTATAAACAACTGAATACAAATTACAAACAAAGAAAACCTAAATACGGCCTGTCAGCACAAGGTGGATCCAAAGGGGAAGGGCGAAAGAGTTACGTGTCCCTCCAGTATAATTGCATTAATTGAAAAAAGTGAATATTTAAAAGTTGTATTTATTTTTTAAATAGAAGATGACTGTTTGAAGATAGTTTAGTTCTTTAAACGTTTCTTGAGTGCAGGACTGGATCTAATAGGTTTGCTACGCAACTTTCGAGCACCCTGTTGGTCTCGCTTTGCCTGTCAGCAACGTTATACCTATAATAAGGATAAATAACGAAAAACCGTTAGGAAAATAAGATATCAGGTAAAAACATGAGCTTATTTTGAAACTCGTACTCAACAGAATAAATTTTTGCAATTGTAGAACTGTTGAAGAAAATTGAAAACTTCAATGAAGAATGTTAGTATTGATGTCAGAAAATTTATTCAACGAAATAAGTTGTTCTTAGCTCTTAAAAAGTTTTACTGAGCCTGAGAATGTTTTAATTTTTAAAATTGAAATGAAAATATACCATACACTGTTATTATATTGAATTCGTTAAACTAAGATTTATTGAAAAAATAAATTAATATTTGTAATAACTCAATGATATTGGCAATAATATATATTTTGATTTAATAATGTAGAATACAGAAAATAACACGACCGCGGATAATTAAGCATCCTATACACAACCAAACGTTATCACTTAATTTAATCAAACATATCATCTCTCTGAATATGTAGAGAAAAGTACTGCGTATGAAAACTAATAAATATTACCTCCAAATAACCTCTAGATAAAAACGAAAACAGGTTTTAGGTTAATTAATTACATTAACACGGTTTTGGTTTTCGGACAATGAGTTCATATCGGAAGTCTTGTTTCAAGACACGATATGAATGCTTTTTATCTTAGTCAAAGAGTGTCACTCACATCAAAAGTGTATAAAAAATTGTATTTAATAATATTGTAGCAGAAACTGAGTAAAAAACTTGACTTAAGATTTGGTATTATCAATTCGTTGTCCTTGTAATTCTAGTTTACTTAGAAAGACACGATTCATGAGAGACCGCAAAAACGATACGTCATTACTACATAGCTTATGCATTAGGATTAAAGAGCGCCTTACACAGCGCTGGATTTAAGATTGTTGAGGCTGTGGGTCAGGTTTTATGAGCGCTTCCCTCATATGTCAGTAATTTTGTAAATAGAGAATATCTTTCTGAAGTAATACCGTGTCACAAAAACCAGATAGATTATAACAAGGTCGTAAACCAAGCAGTTACTTGCATGTAAACTTAAAAAAGGCAGTTTCGCCTATTAGACCAAATTTATACTACGTAGAACAATCACTATATGAAGCAACTGTGGCGTAATGTTTATTTTTAAATAAATAAAACCTCTAAACCACAAATAACATTTTATTTAAACCTTATGTACATTTCGATTGCCCAGCAATCATCTTCAGAGGTATTTAAAAAATACAACTAACTTTAAACAACATAATACAACAAATATATAGGCATAAACCGGCAACTACTTCGCCACGCCCCTTATTTAAAAAACTAGTACGACCAATCACGTTGCAGTAAATTCCCCCTCTACAACTTGGTCCGGTCTTCCCCCTCTCGTGGTGAAGAGTTAAGACCAAACGAAAAGGAAAATATTAACCAGATTTAATGAACATATTAGCCATATAAAATTTCAAAGACCTGAAAAATCTAGTGTTGCAGAACATATTCTAAACATTAATTAATTAAAAAATTCTTTAAACGATAAAACTGTATTATATTAAGATTTAAATAACATCTTTTTTTATTTTGCTTATGTTAATTGTTATTATATTAATTAATGTCTGTGTGTGTGGCTATTGTACACGAGTTTTTTGTAATTACTTACTTTAAAAAATCGATATTTCTACAAAAACGTTTGCCTGGTCCAAATGTATACATGCACTGCAGACTTAGTCAACACGGCGCTACATAGGCAATTAATCATCAGTGGTAAATACCAGTAAAACTCTGCACCGATAACGAAAATAAGCCGAACAAAAGAATGTAAATTGGTTATGTGTTGCACAAATACGTTTACAGTAGTTTTGACGTATATTTTATTTTCTCTAATTTTTCCCCGCGGCCTTAAAGACCAAACATTCAGTGGTATTATAGTTTCTGTTTTACACTTGTAATATATTAGATATCTGTAGTTGATGATAAATTTAATTTAACAAAAAATACGAAGACAATGGAATTATAAAAATAGCCTTTAGAAGTTTTACAGTTGGTACTGAGCACTGCATTGTTGCTATGTATGTACAGCATACACTAATATTTATTCGATATGAGTAAAGCAGAATAGTTGCTCGTATAACAAGTGAAGCTGATGAGTTAATCAGTGATATTTGTTGAACTAGAGCATGCCCTTCAACCCACACACGAGTGATTCAATGGAATAATGTTATTTGTTAATTATGGAAATTGTGAAATACTCGCTTCCACTTTGGATGAAAATAAAATTGTGCTTAAATAATTCTGTTTAGATTTTTCTTAATTTCTATGTTTTCCGCCATTGCAGTTCTTGCAGTACTTTGTTTTAGAGATGAATAACGTCCCACTTGTTTTCTAATAAAGCACAAACTTTACAAAATAAAGTAAATTTTGTAAATAAAACCTTAAATTATTTAAAAATTTTTAAAGGCAGACTAACTTTATACTTTAGTTAGGGCTGTTCCTTTAGTATTACCTTAATTGTAATACTATCCGATTTATACAGCTCATCAAAACCAGTGCTGCGTTCGAACCCATCTCAAAACTATTCCATTAAAACATCCTTTACTTACCATTTTTATCCTTTCGTAAGGTTTTCCAACTTTCTCTGTATTATAAACCGAAGGGAAACATATTTCTTCTCAAGTAATTTAGTTCTTTTTCACATTTTATTTGATAGTATTTAAAGAACTCTACACTATTTGAATAAATGAATTTTCTTGGTCACCAGTTCCAACGTTAAACGATTTTATTATTAAACAAAAATGAAACATAAAAAGTAACAGAGGTATCTAAATAGGTTTCCACTTGAAAATTCGAAAACAATTTACTTATTACATAATTATAGGAAGGTTATATTACCTATAAGCAGTATAAAGAGCTGTTGTATGAACAATATGTATTCACTTAACCTAATCACATATTAAATATTTTTCAATGTATAGGAGGTTAAAATTGAAAAATGTTTTAAACGTAACCTCCAAATAATCTCTAATTGCAATCGAAAACGCTTGTTACCATAACTGACTTCATTACAAGCGAATAAATTGGCCTTCAGAAATCTTTAGAGCAATCCATTCATCTTATTTTGACGGGTAATGTACGTGGTTTCTCTATTTAAAAAGTGTAACATTTTCATTTAAAAATAAGTAAAGCTCATTTAAAAAACTAGGAATTAAATCCTGGCTCTTAAGACGTTTATCAGCTAAACGAAAAATGAACAAGTTGTAACACTGAACGCGTTATTAAGCAGTTTTATAACAATTCAATTAAGACCCAATTACGTAACAACTAAATTAAACGACTAATGCTGAAACAACAGTCACGTAGAAATCCCATTACAGGCGTTCTAATTAAATGAAACAGACGTTTTTTGCAACAAATCCATTACACAAATTTAGTTTTAATAAATGGGTCTACCAGAACTGTTCCAAATATTCCTCGATAACATTTTCCTTGCATACTTTTACAAAACATTTGGCTGTTTGTTTATTGCAACACATTACATTCTCCCCCCTCTACATTTGTCACAGATTAGGTTTCATGGTTTCAACTTATCGCATTACATAGGCTTACTACCTATCAGATTAAATGATTCAAATCTATAGTCAAAGTGGAAACCTTCGAGTATGTTTTTTTTTTAATAACGTAATAGTTTTACTTATTTTATCTAATTTTGATGAAAAGATGTAACTAATAATTACAGGGAGAAACTTGAAATAGAATGTCCTTTGTAGAATCTAAGATGAATAAATGTATTCGATTGGGCAGTGGAGGGATACAGAAGATGGATTTATTAATGAACCAAGCTCTATATCTTACTGGAATTCAAACCCATAGGATTAGGTGACCCTCACACACATATACTCCAGCTGACCCATCCGGGTTGTCTGCATAGCTACTAGCCATCAATGAGACACCTACTAGGACTTAGTCTACAAAATTAAAGTTTTTTAAACTGTTACATTAAAGACATTTTGCAATCGAAATGTACATTAGGGCAAAAATAAAACGTGTTTGTGGTTTAAGAAGTTTTATTTATTCATAGTAAAAAATTTCACCACAATTGCTCCAATTTATTATATATTTTTGTGTTAGCTAATTAATCTTTGTTAATATATATACTGTATATATACAGTATATATATATATATATATATATATATATATATATATATATATATAAATATATATATATATATATATATATATATATATATATATATATACTGTATACATATATATATATATATATATATATATATATATATATATATATATATATATATATATATATATATATCCACACACAGAGGGACCTCTGATATTTTATACGGAGGTATACAGGCAACTTGTTAGGATACTAATTAAATTCTATTCATTACCTTTTTAAAACAGTATTATCTCAATATAAGAGAAAATCGAAATGTTCCCCTTTTGTGAGCGCCTGTACTTCTTTACTGCGTAGCTTCGTTCACTGTAAAAAATCTGATTTCAAAACTGAAGTTATCTAATTAAATTCTTAAAAACCTTTTTTTAATAATATTTTTTGTGGAAGCACTCTGTACAATCAGTTAGACTGATTTTTCTACGCACAATACAGGATTGTTTTAATACACTTAAGTTAATAGGATACTAGTTACTGACATTGTCTCGTCGAACCTGTAACAGGTGCTACTTTATAAATACTTTTACACTGTATCTGGTAATAAATCTTGCTTGCAGCTATCAGTAGGTGTAACTGATGTAATCAGCCTTGTAATTGTTGTAAGCAGAGAATCACAAATTACATGAAACTTCTAATTATCCGATAGCATCAGATCGTTATGCATTACTAGTCTTGCACGATACCAATGTAATAGTGTTTCACAGAGAGAAAAGTTTTTGTTATTGGTCATCGAAAAAAAACTATAAGATTATGAGGAATTTAGAGAAGTTTAACCGGAATTTGAAATAACAATTTGTGTTCCAGAGGTTTAGAAACATGGTCATAAATACAAAACTATCTAAGTACTTGAAATTAACCAGTAACACAATTTTTGTTTTACAAACAAACTTTCTGTTTTAATAAATAAAATACTAAACTTTCAACGTAATAGTAGCTCAGAATATGTTTAAATGCTAAAGACATAATATATTGATGCAGTTGCATTTTTGTTGTGTGATATTTTATTTGTAATTATAAATTATTTTAACCTTTTGGATGCTGTTGTTCACGAAATAATTTATCCAGCATCGACGAAACTCCACCGTTAAAACGATCGAAAACAATTTCTCTCATTAAGTTCTTATGTGTATTTTTATTTAGAATTTATTAATACACATTAATATGTGTGTTGGTGGCCATCCTTTTGGGGTTATATTCAGTTTAATTTGTTTTATATAAACTAGTATTATAAATAAAAAATATTTTAAGTGAATTCCTACGAAACTCAACAGAGAAAAATATTATTTTAGTTTTTTAAATTTTATAATAACTAATATATAAGTATGGACATACATATGTCAGAATAACAATATTAAATGGTAAAATAGAAATCGAAATTCCTTGATATTTTCCATTTTCCTTTCTATGTATGGTCTTGGACTATTATTTTTGTTGTGTTTAAATAACAAATTTAAATGTCATCATCATTGCTTCTACAAACTTCAACTTACAGCTTACAACTTAGTTGTTAGAGTTTGTAGTAGCAACACTCACTGATGATGATGATTTTGTCATTGAAACGCGTCTGAGTTTATATATCAATATGAATAATTTGTTGGTTTTGTGTACGTCTTTTATTTGTATTTTATAAATATATATATATATATATATATATATATATATATATATATATATATATATATATATATTGTAACCGTTTTTATTTTTGTCGGCTCTAATTCTTATGAATTAAAGCTGATTTTAAATATTGCAGTTTATAGTTACATATTTAGAAAATGACCTGCAAAGTCTTATTAAATTATTGTTTAAAGGCTTATTAAATTAAGATGTATGGGATTTGTGTGCTCGATAAATAATTGCTCTCTTAATCTTCAATTAAAACAAATCAAACATATTTTATTTAGCAAAAAAATTATAAAGTTACAAACGAAAATACATATTTCTTAGACATTGCGTTAGTTACTGATTAGTGAACATTTAACATTTGACTTATGAGGAAATTTACATATTAACAAATCAATGGCTGAAATGACTCTGTTTTCGAGTTTGCTTGCTTGCTCTTTTCATAATTAATTCTTACAATTTAAACTGAAAACAAATGCACCACATAATGCATAAATTACATTTATGTATATTTTTAAATAAATAAAACCTCTAAACCACAAATAACATTTTATTTAAACCTTATGTACATATCGATTGCCCAGCAATCATCTTCAGAGGTATTTAAAAAATACAGTTGCTTCATATAGTTATATATACATTTATGTACGTATTGAAAAATATAAAGTTTATTAATTTTGTATTAAACTGTTTAAGCATTTAAATTTTGTGATAGTTCACCAAAGTTTGAATTTGTTCACTTAGCTGTTTTAACAAGGTGTAGCCTCGCATCCTTCTATTGGAAAAATCCACGCAATATTCGCTCGGTCATGATTTTGAAAAAGGCTTCAGTAACTCAGCGTTCCATTTTCGTCATTGGCAATATGCGCTATCTTCTATATTCTGATTACAAGAAATTTAAAAAAATGACTGTTACATTAAAAATTTAAAACAAAACATTTCCACTTGGAGACGACCGTTGCCTTCTACAACCTGATTTTAAGAGAATTAACTATCGGTCGCAAAGCAAGCGTCCTAGTTACCGCGCATCGGTCATGCACATATTATTTTCAAACTCTTCCTACATATGCCACTACCAACCAGAGATATGATTTATTTCTAACAAATCACAATTTTTTGATCTAGCTTTATTATTGTTACATTTTTGAATACATTCTCGTTCGTTTTCTGAAATTTCCTTTTTTAATATGTAACACCATCTAAAGTGTGTTATAATATATATATATATATATATATATATATATATATATATATATATATATATATATATATATTTATATGATGATGATGATAATGATGATGAATAGTTATTATCTGGAGTACATCCGTTCATTCTGCAGTGCATAAAATCGCAGTTTCGACATTTCGCTAGAATTTCATCTAGTATTGACGAGGTCAACCCAACAGCAGTTGAAGAGCGAGTTGAACAGTCTTTGTTTTTCTCTCTATACAGTATATGTTGTTGGTTAAAGTATATGCTACTATTTATTCGTTTTTTTCGTTTTTAATTTATGAGGCCGATGGTGGTCTATAACCTCTCATTCTATCCACCTCTTGTAATCTTTACTCTTGCAAGGAACCTTTCTCTTATAATGTCATACACATCTTTAAGTAATTGATTTCTAGCTATGGAAAAGGTAGTTCAATGGCAAAGTGCTGAATTTTAAACATTTAGTTCGAATCCGACCTAGACATCAAGGTTTTTAAATTTGTATTAATAAATAAATATTAAAAAAACTGTATTAACAATTGTCATCTACTACAGGTTAAAAAATGTAATTGAACTTATTTAAATGAATGAAAATGTATTTTATTCACGATTGAAACTTTGTACAAGATTTGTATACATTAATTTACAAACAAGAAATATATATATATATATATATATATATATATATATATATATATATATATATATATATGAATACGTGTATATATTTATATAAATATATATATATATATATATGTATATGTGAATATATTTATATAAATACATATATATATACAAATATATTCTCTCTCTCTCTCTCTACTATAATATATATATATATATATATATATATATATATATATATATATATGTATGTATATACATATATATAATGAAAGTGTGAGAGTGTGCTAATAGAAGGTATTGAAATAAAAGTCATTGCGTAATAGTAAATATATTAGGTGTGGTAAAGCGTTGCATAGTGTCTCTATAAGAGTGTTATAAATTTGTCCTCTTTCACGGAACTGTCAGGCAATAGAGGCCAAGCCAGTGGTTATTTGGCCATGAAAATAGTCATTATTGTGTTGATAGTATCGTTTTAAATAAAATGTATCAATTAATTTTTTTAACTTTATTTAATACAGTACACGCACATACCGGTATATTATTAAGAAATTAAAAAAAAATCAAATACAACTAATAGACATATGTCGTAAGCCTGTCCTAGGTACTGGACAGACATCACCACAAGAATTTCTCCTCGTTATTTAAAAATTATCTATATTCATTGGGTAAAGAATAAAGGTTAAACCGTGTTATATAGCGCAGCAGCTCTTAACTCTTATAAAAACTATTTTCATAATTTTCCTACTACAACGTTGTGTACGTCTTGATCTTAAATATTCCACGTCGAAATAGACTCGTGAATTTACGTCTTGATTCTGTACACGATATGTTTAATCTAAACGTTGTATTATTTTGAAGCACTCCGTGGTTAAATATTGACAATGATCCGTGGCACAACCCAGGTAGCTGCGGCGCACATTTAGGGAGCAGCTGGGCTAAGTGGTCTAGTGCCTAGAGATTCACTGCGAACATGTTTGAACCTTGATAGAGCAGAAGAGTTTTTGCAGTTTCCAGGCCACCAGAACCTAAACGTATTATTTACTCCGGTTCCTTCCTCGAATATCGTATTCCCCAGGAAAAATATATTCCATTTCTAAACCTTTCTAAACATTCTTGAAATATGTGTAGATATATTGGATGCAGAAGCTGTTATTGTATCGCATATCGAACATTCTCAAATTTTAACATGTTTTCAGAAATGGTAGTACACACAAAGTGTACGGTAACGTGGTCCGCACTGTATTGTAAAAAAATTGAATGTGTGTTGGGCACGTATAGCCGAAGTCCTATAGTATACGCGTTCGCCCTCTTCTAAAAAGAACTGTTTTGCCTAATAGTATGCGAAATATAAATTTTATATTGGAACATTTATAATTCTAACCTCATTTTTGTTTTACATATTTATTACCATACACAATGCCTGGATGGCTGAGTGTGTTGCGCGCGTGCATGTTTTTGTGCGTGCACGTGTGTTAGTATGGTCCCTAATTCAGTGAAGAGCTTGCTTGTAAAAATGTATTACTTGTGCTTTCTCGAAGGGAATGTTTCTTTGTAAATACAGTATATTATTAACGATTAGGTTAAAATCAATGTTATTTCCATGACAGAACCGTAAATGAAAGCCATAAAAACCAACTCTAGATAAGCAAAGTAATGAGGTTTTAGCGATTCAAAGTCTTTTATTTCTTCTAGATGGCTAGATTCCAGATTACGTCTGGATGTTTCCAGTTAGAATAAATTTCAAGTGAACTTGTGTAAAATCCATTAAGCATCGCTCCTTGTGCAACGGTTATAAAATAATTTGAATTTGCTCACATAAAATCTAAATTAAATAGTAACATTTGATAATTATTTATTACTTAAAATATTTGGGAAACCGAATGGTTTTGGCGATGAACGTGTGACAAATATATACTTATTGTTTTTTTTTCAAAAATCAGAACGGAGCAAGATATAAGATGCAATATTGAAATTTTAAACTGAGGATATATTTCAAATATGTAAGTACAGACCATGTCATAGAAATCGCTTTCTATTTTGAAGGAAATCTGTAAAAAGAAAGACTGACATGTAGATGCAGGGATTATATTAATGACCTTGTGTTTTGTACTTACTGCTGACATCTGACCAGATTCACGCATTACCTACTTCCGATATTCCTGGTCGTTATTTTAAAATTTATCGGTGTTTTCAAATAAATGATGTTGTAAACGAATTGCAACTGGCGATATAGAAAGTCTTTACTAACAAGGGAAATATTATTATAGCTGGCATAGACACACCAAAAACAGGTTCGCCCTAAATATTTATTTTTTGGATAGGCACTGTTTAGGGGAATCGTGACTACTTGCAGTGTACTGGCGACCTCCCCCAAAAATTGTATAAAATTTTAATGGTGTTTGTTTGAGGGCAATTTTACTCTCAGGGCCAGTAGCTATAATAAGCTAAACAAAAGAGAGGGTTTTTGTAT
This sequence comes from Prosapia bicincta, assembly GCA_036971475.1. Classification (NCBI taxonomy): domain Eukaryota; kingdom Metazoa; phylum Arthropoda; class Insecta; order Hemiptera; family Cercopidae; genus Prosapia; species Prosapia bicincta. Next base: position 44,641,659 of record JBAIZL010000002.1, read on the forward strand.
TTACTGTTGTTTGGTGCATTCTAAATATTCCTATAATATTTAGAGCTTTTTTTCATTCTCAGATATATATATATATATATATATATATATATATATATATATATATATATATATAATTTATCTTTTTAAATTTTTGACCACTATGAAGGATTATAACAATAAGATAAAAAAAGTGTGTAAGCCCGGTCCTGCCCGACCTACACGCTGGAGCCCCCACTCACCAAAAATGAAAATGTTTTAAAATGTCCGTAGACAATCCAACTTTACTAACAAACATTAAACGATATGCATTTAATATTTCCTCATCATTAATATAATATATCAATATATAATATAAATCATCATTATTTTAATATAATATATTAAAATTTAAAATCATCAGTTATTGAGAATTTGTTTAGTTATATTTATTGATAATGATTACTTTGTTACTGAAACGTGCACGAGAAAATAAATTAATGTCTCTATATAATTCTTTATAATTTAATTAGTAACTATTTTCTGTTATAATTTTTGTAACAAAAGATGGTACAAATGAAACGTAAACAAATTTTTGAATATCGTAACAAAATAATTTATTTTTACTAAATATGGTTTTCTGACAATGGCCGGGTGATTCACAAAAGGTTTTAAAAACAATAAACCGAGGAAATAGCGGTATTAAATAGTACTTGAATAATAAATACTGAAAAGCATAAGGGGTGCAAGTGCTAAATTGTATGCACTCCTTTAAGGAACATGGGCATATACACGATTTTAGTATATTTATTACTTGTATGAATTTAATTCAATAATTTCAAAAATACCAAGAAGTCAATCTCATACTGTGTTTGTGTAACATACAAACCTTGATTGTAGGCCTATTTAATTTTTCACAATAACGAATTTTCATTCACGACTTATTTCATTTTGTTCCAACTACTTGGCTATAGTGTTTAAAAACCCTTTTCATAGTGTCTATTCATTTGCTGAACGGGTTGTGTGTCTCCTATTTTGATTACATTTACTATACCTAATTTTTTTGGTTTTAAAAATTCACCATTCTAGTGGGTTATGTACTGTATGGACTTTACGTTCATACGTAAGCGTGAACCAGGACACACTTTTTCTCGCCAAGGATTTCTCATTTTAAAAATTTTATTTTGTGTTTTCGGGCACAGGAATTCGATTGTCATCAGTATCAAACTTGTAAAAATTCGAGGTTCCTTCCCAGTTCCTCCTAGAGTTTCCTTGTTATCCATTTGGAACTAAGCATGGGCCCAAACAGAATTTTTTTGCCTAAAGAGTTTTGATTTTTTGTGGGTTTTTGTACACTAGAAATTGATTGACACCGGTCTCAACCTTGGGAAAATTCGCGATTCCGTTCCAGTGGCTCCTAAAGTTCCCATGTTATGTTATGCAACCAAGTACGGCTAAAACAAATGTTTTTTGATCAAGGATTTTTTATTTTGCTTGGGAAAATTAAGGATTCCTCCCTAGTGGCCTCTAGAGTTTCAATGTTGTCCTTAAGGAACTCTATTTTTACCGTCATCCAAACCCACACAAACCCGCAACGAAGTATGGAAAGACGTTCCGAACAATCGTTTAAATGCTCCTCCAACCGCCCACCAGAACGATATGGAAGTTGATATGTAGGTCTACCATAGGGTATACTGTATCTAAAAATGTGTTTATATTGTGTGTATAAGAAATAAATTTTGGAATTTTTCTTAAATAACTTACCATAAAGACTCTATTTAATCTCTATTGGTCTCTCGGTATTATCAGAGTAGACAAATATTACATATAACTCAAGTAAATCACGAAATATTTCTTGTGCATAATGTTTTAGTTTATCGTGTAAATAAAGGTAATAGTTTAATAATAACAAACACTAAGTAGCAATTAACAAAATATTTTCTACTACTCATTTCATTTGCAAAGTCATCATCATCGGTGTACACACACACACACACACACACACACACACACACACACACACACACACACACACACACACACACACACACACACACACACACACACACACACACACACACACACACACACACACACACACACACACACACACACACACACACACGCGCGCGCGCGCGCGCACGCACGCACGCACGCACGCACGCGCACGCACGCACGCACTCACGCACGCACGCACACGCACACACACGCGCGCGCGCACGCACACACACACACACACACACACACACACACACACACACACATACTGCAACGGACCGAGCCAACCTACGCACGCATGCCGTCAACCCTTCCGTCGTTGACCAGCACGCGCGCGCAAGCCGCCCACCAAACCGACGCCCGTTGCAGAGCAAGAATTTTGAAACGAGCCGCTCGCAGCCGAAACCACGAACGCTGTGCAATGCTCGCCAAAATCTGCCAGAGAACAAGTCACTGGACTTAAAAAAGAAAAAACCTAACTTGCTGCGGATTCTACCCTTAGCGGGTAAGTCGTCCCGGGGGATGGGTTCTTTTGAAAGACATCTAAACGGCGAAATGACCATCTCAACTGTAGGAGAGTGTAAGAAACTTGTTTAAAATAATACTCAGTTTGTTTGCAAGTTAGTTAAAAAATCTTTATTTTTTAATTTTAAAAATTTAAAATTTACTATTACAATGCACAGTCTGCAATTTATTTGACTTAAAAATTTATATCCTTTGTGTTGGTTCTTAACACAGTTAAAAAACCATACTGCTTATTTTAGTTGACCTTTAAAATTTAAATTAGAATTTACGATTTTAATTTCCTTTCAATCAGAGTATGCCAAAGCGTAAAACTTTGCTCTACTTGACGGTCAATCTTACTTGTCGAAAATATAACCCTTTACTATCTGTCGTAATTTTATTTTATGTTCCCAGGTTCTCAACCTTGCGATTTTAAACGTCAATATATGGTTTTGTGTACTTAACTTTTTACTGAAAATTTTAATTGTTACAAATTACAAATATTCGTTGATTCAAGCAAAGCCTTACCTTTCAACACACTCCGAAAGATCCCTACTTTTCACATTTTGTTCTATTTATTTAAACTCTCTAAACACACTACTTTATTTTATGGCCATATTTTACATAGCCATTTAAATGATAAAATTTTTTCTATATCTTTCTCAATTTAAAATGAGCAATTTTAAAATTCAAATTCTATTTACTTTATCAGGTAAAATTTCAAACAATTTTACCAACAACCCAAAAACAATTTCATAAAACATATCAAATTATATAAAAACCAATTATGAAAAACATACTGAAACAGAAATTACATATAAAACATATAGCCATATCTCCTACAAGATTATCAAAATATTTACTGAACATCAAATAATAATTTATAAAAACTTTTAAAACATCTGCTGAATAATTTCAAACACCTTCCCATATTGAAATTATAATATTTAAATACATATTTTAATTCAAAAAGTTTACTGAAACCTATTTAAACCTTTTTCAAGCATATCTTCACTCATTTACAAAATCTACAAATTTATTTAAATTCATTTAACCCTTTGATTAGAAAATATTTAACCCTTTGATTGTCATTTGGTTAACCCTTTCTTCATTAAAATTTTAAATACTGAGTTTTGTTTACAACTTATTTAATCATAGTTAAACCCTTTTAATGTAAAATATGTAACCCTTTTGTTCTCATTTGAATTAACCCTTTCTTCATGACAATTATACATACTGAAGTTTAATTTAAATTTATTTAAAATTCATCAATGCAATTTCTGAAGGAAATTGATATTTAATAAATTTTGTATACCTTTGCTAAATGGCTACAAGCCCATTTGCCTTTATTTTAGAACTTATATTTTTAAACCAATTTGCAAAAATTTCAATTTTCTTTCTAAGTTATTCTACCACCAAGATATTAATTTAAATACACATAAATCATGAAATAAACAATATATATATACTTATAATCACAAAAAAGAAAACTTATATTAACATATTAAAATTGGTTAGCTAGACCCACTTACAAATTTAAAATCTCTTGTTTAATTTAACCCTTTTATTTTACCTTTTAAAATATTTAAAATCTACCCATATTAAAATCATGTCCCTTTATTCTTACTCAAACCTTGGTTTGATTTAATTTATTTCATACACATATATAATTTCACCCTTTTCTAAATAAAATCAAAAGTTTACATTTAAAAAGCTTCAATTTGTTATAACCCTTGTTTATTTTAAAAGAAAACAATTTATGTCAATTTGTTTATATGGAAAAATGTCGTAATGACTTCTTCTAAAGAAATTACCAATTTAGTTTAAATTAATTATATGAAACAACACTCCTGTTATAGGAGCACCTGAAACAAAAGCATAGCCTTCCAATCAGCTGTTGTAAAACAATGGCTTTTTGTCCGCCATCTTGGATATTTACTTTTAGCGAATTATATTTAACTTCATTTCAACACATCTTTTATTTAATTTCTTTACTCTTTCATAAAATTTTAAACTCTTTAATTAATTTAAATCCTTTTATTCGATTTGCTTATGTAAAACCCTTTCCCTTTACATAAGTTCTAATCTAAAATTTCTATTTCCCTTACATACATAAAATACAATATAAATTCTGCATTTATGGCAACGCCATCTTGAAACCCCCCACTCTTTAAAACAAAGCCACCATCATTTACTTGTAAAATTTAAAGTTTACTGTTAATGATTTGAAAATTTATTTAAATTTTGTAACATTTTCCCAATTTAGAAAAAATTCTTCAAATTAAAATTTTAATTTGCAAAAGGAAAACAGTTTAGATCTGACCTGATTTCACACAAAGCATGGCTTGCCTATCTTCTCCCTCTCTTCTCCGTCTCTCCCTTTGTCCTCCAACGGGGTGGGGAAAATCCGGCGTGGCTGGTGCTTTGTTCCCACTGAAGAATACTTGGATGCGTCCCTCGCATTGCCGCCATCTTTGAAATCCTCCATTCCTTTGTGTGTTTTCTAGGCCTCGGGTAGATCCGCTCGCTTCACCCTTTGGTTGAATCCTTCCATCTTCTTTCTTCGATGCTATTCGCACCTCTTTTAAAACTTCAACGGTTACCAGTAAAATTTTAGCTTTAAGCCCTTCTTTTAACACTGTTCTTGGGCATCTCTTAATACAGAAAATAAAAAGAAAAATCTTTTAAAAACGTTTATCAATTTAGTTAAATTTTATTTAATTTTGTTTGAAATTTAGACTCACACTTTTTTAAACTGTTTGCTAGGTTACACTGTTCACATCGCCTTGTCTTTCTAGCAAGGCTACAACACACACATTTAACGACGCTCGCACATAATTTGATGGAAAATTTATGGGAAAAACCCCTTTCGCTGCGATCTTGAAATGCGAAAGGGGTCCCATTTCGAAACTACTGCGTCACGACATCTCAACGAAACGAACTGTCTCTAGCCACTCATAGTTTTTGAACTATTTACGGTAATAAAACTATTGTTCATTATTTTACCGGAGCTACTCCCGACACCGACCTTACCCTTCGAGAGTCCTGGTTTAGCTGGGGCTCCAACAGACGCGAGGCTTGCTCAATCCCCGGGCAAACACCCCCACTTGCAGACCGTTCCCACGGGTTGACAACCAATCGGGAGCTTAGCTTGATGTCGCCTGATCGACTCGCGCACATCTTTTGTACTTTGGTGTAACGGCTCGCAAAATGATAGACCGATCGATTTAATCCATTTTTTCGATCAAGCCGTATAACTCCTTAAGGGTGCTTCTGATGGAATTTTACTATTCTTTATTTTTGATTTTTCTCGTCTTGCTTTATCTCTGGAAATGTCGATGGTAACTCTAGGCCAATTTTGACCATCTTCCCCTTGCAAACTGCCTTAACTTTAAGTTACAAACCCTTCCCACGGTGGCTTGGTTTGTTTTACTTACATAAACTTTAGACTCTTTATGTTTTACATATTATATTTTTGCGGCATGTATTCCTGAAGAATATTGCCCGCCGCAATATCCCCCTTTAAAATTGAGACAAAATAAAATTTTTTGCAAAGTACCTTCAAAAAAAAAATTTACTTATAAAAAAAAAATTTTATTTTTCGAGATTTATCTTTTCTCCTATTTTATTTGTGGGTGCTAGCTAACTCTTAATCTACCTTACTTATATATCTGTTTGTCCTTGGTCCTCTTCTACTTCTTCTCACTGAAACACTTAAAAAACTTTCACAATATTTATAAGTACAACCCTAAATACATACATTTTTATAAGACTCACAACTCTCACTGTTCACTCACAGGCTTGATACAATAAATCTGATCTTGTTTTCTCTTTGCTTGATTTTTTAAAAGTTAAAAAATTTAAAATTTTTCTTAAATTTTCCATTTCTTAAATTTCCTACATTTATACCCTCGTTAGTGGCTTTATTTTAATTTTTCATTACATACTTATAAACATTTTACATTTCTTATAAATAAACTACAAAATATCTAACCAAGTTCTTACAATTTATCAGCAGTTATTTACTCACGCTCCTTATCTTGAGCGAGGAACGATGTTCAGGTGTTCCCCTCTCACTCTCTGGCGCTGTCTCTATCAGCTGGCGTTATCTTGCCTACGCATTAGTCGGCCGCTCCACACAGCTGTGACCTTGCGTAGTAAAGCTGCTTCCTTATATTTTTTGCTTGGGTCAATGCTCTTACTGTATACAACTTTGGATCGATATTTGTTGCTCTACGGCAACCTACATTTTTTGTTTTGACGTCAGGTCAGCTATCTGGCTTCAATGTTTATTATTAGTCTACGTATAATTTTATATCCTTAACATCGTACCTTCCCCTTACTTTATTTGTAACAATATTGGCCACTTCATAGGTCTTACGCCCTAGTTTCCTGGTTATTTTAAATGGGCCTTCGTAAATCAATAGTAACTTTTCTGTCTCTTTTCTTTGCACATTGGAGCGGTTATGCCTTGTGATTAATACTAGGTCGTTGACTTGGAAGTGCGTCTCCTTACAGGTTCTATTTGTCCTTGCCGCTCTGTAGTCTCCCTTAGTCCTAATTCGCTGAAATACTTTCTGAAGCATCTCCCTCCTAGTCTCCACTACCGCATTCCTACAATCCTCAGGGATATATCCTTCCCATACATAGTTTGTTTCCACTCCCCAGTGGACCATTGCCGGCGTGTAGCCTGTGATCTCGTGTGGCATTTGGTTATGATTTTTTTCTATGTATTGCAAGTATTTTTGCCACGAGGATTGTGCATTACTACAGTATGTCCGTAAAATTCTTCCCAAATCTCGATTTATACGCTCGGCTAAATTTACCTGGGGATGCCGAACAGGGATAAGAATGTGTCGCACTCCTACTGCCTCGATCCATTCTTTCCACTGTTTGGAGGTAAATGCCGCGCCGAAATCGGTAAGAATTTTAATCGGTTTTCCCACTGTATTAAAATACTCAGTCATGCGATCGATGGAGGTTTTGGAGTTCGGGCTTTTCACAGCGTATAATTTTAGGAACTTTGAGAACACGTCAAGGATCACTAGTACGTGTCTCGCCCCTCCTATACTCCTGGGTAGGGGCCCTAAGAAGTCTACGGCAACCATTTCCCCTGGTTGTTGTGTAAGGATTGGTCTTGTTAATGCTTGTGAGTACCTGTTAGTATGCTTGGCGTATTGACATATTTTGCATCTCCTTATCACTTCCATAACCCTTTGGTACATATTCTTTATATAGAAGCTCCGACCTAGCATTTTTGCCAATTTATTTCTCCCAATGTGCAAGTACACCTGGTGTACTTCGTTTATGAGTGGCTCAATGTTCCCTTCTGGAATCACTATTTTATTTTTTCCTCTCACTTTAAAGCACAAATATCCTTCTATTACCTCGTATCTCGGGTACCTTTGTATATTTTCTATTATATTATTTAAATCTATTTGTTCCCTTTGTCCTTCTTTCAATGATAGGATTATTTGTCTTAAGGGTCTCTCGCTTTTCATTTCATTTAGCCTGATAACTGCCTGCTCGTTCTTTAGTTTTCCGATCCCACTTTGTGCCTGGTACATGCGGCTGACCGTATCGCAAGGTATGTTCTCTTTGCCAGGGCAGTGAATAACAGAGGGTTGGTATTCTTGGATCGCTAGTGTCCATCTGGTGATGCGAGAGTTGGTGAAGTTGCAAGTGTTTAAAAATTGCAATGCCTTGTTATCAGTGATGATGTGCAACGGCGCTCCTAATATAAGTGGTCTAAATTTCTTGAGGCCGTGCACAATGGCCAGCAGTTCTTTCTCGCACACGCTGTATGACAATTCTGCTTTCTTGAGGGTCCTACTAGCGAATCCAATAACCGCCAAATCCCCGTTATCGTCTTTTTGATAGAGTTGACTTGCTATCGCTATGTGGCTGGCATCCGTTTGTAGGAAGACATCCTGCCCAGCTTTTGGGTGTGTAATCGTTACTGCCTCGAGAAACAACCCCTTGACACGATCAAAAGCCGCCTGCATGTCTGAGTTCCAAATCCAGGGTTGTTGCTTGCGCAGGAGCTTTAAAAGAGGTGAGGTTTCCTGTGAATACTTGCTCGTAAAACGAGCATAGTAATTCACAAATCCTAGAAACGATTGTAACTGCTTTTTATTCTTAGGCACTGGGAAATCGTGTATTGCCTGTAGCTTCTCTGGGTCTGTTCGTACCCCTTCCTGAGTAAAGATGTATCCTAGGAATTTCACCTCCTCCTGACAGAAAAATGTTTTTCTTGGATTTATTGTCAAGTTTCCTTCCCTGAATTTGGTGAAGATCGTTCGTAAATGTTCGAGGTGTTCCTCGAACGTCTCAGACAAGCATAACAGGTCGTCGACGTATGCTAGAATGTTTTCCTCTAATTCCTGTCCCAGCGTCAAATCCACCGTCCTAACCAATGCCGCTAAGGAGTTCTGTAGTCCGAACGGCACTACCTTGAAGTTGTACACCTTGTTGTTGAAGAGGAACCCCGTATACTTCTTGGAGTCGTGTGTAAGAGGTATTTGCCAAAAACTAGACGTGAGATCAATCTTGGAGATATACCTCTTACATCTTCCTTTCCTTAGAATCTCGTCAATCGCTGGTGCGCTTTCGTAATCTGGTACTGTGATGTCATTTAGTCTCCTAGCATCAAGGCATAGTCTGATGGATTTGTCTGGCTTGAGGACCATTACCATCGGGTTGATGTATGGCGTTCTTGACCTCTCGATGATGTCGTTGGCTAGCATAACGTCGATTTCCTGTTGGACCTGTTTCCTATAGTTTATAGGGATCGGATAACTCCTCTTTATAAATGGTTTATCCTCATATATTTTCAGTTTATGTTTATACTTATTTGACCTTCCTGGAGTCTCGCTGAATACCTCATTGTATTCTTCTATTAATTTTCCCAGCCTTTCCTCCTGAGTCTTTGTGAGAATTGAGTTATTTTTATCCTGCTGCTGTATTGTACTCAGGTTTCTTACATTGTATACTCTATGTGGTTTCAGTGTTTGGCCATTTTTAAAATTTTTGTGTTTCTTTCTCTTTACTCTACTCTTCCAATCTACAACTCCTACTCTCCTCCTCATCCTGTATCTGGGTCTAGTTCGTTTTGCCTTGTCCTGAGTTCTCTTTTCTCCTCCTTTTTTCTTCCTATTACGTTTGTTTTTCTTTTCCTCTGGCTCGCTCGCATCCTTGTTTCCTTCCGGGATTTCCGCATGGTCGTAGGAACATCCTGGGCCTCCTTGTCCTCTCTGTACCTTTCCTCCTATTTCTTCCTCTTGTCCTTTATACTTTTGATGCCTACTTTCGGCTTTCTCGGGCTCTGCCCTTTTTACCGCCCTAGTTCCACGTGTGTGACCTTCTTTGCGCCTCCCTTCCGGCACATTTCCGCTTACTTTGCCATCGGCTCCTCTTCTTTTGCTTAAAGCTGCTGCTCCCTTCTTGCTTTCTTTTTGCTCTATTTCTTTTGCCTCCTGGCCTTCTGGTTTTCCCTTTTTCTCCTTTTTACTACCTCTCTGTACTATTTTTGCATTTGGTTTTTCCTTTGCCACTTCTGCTCCAACATTTCCTTCAGATTGGGATCCATGTCCCAATCCCCCCCCGAGACTCGGCCACTCCGGGTTCTCGATAGGGGTAACGACGTCAGCCTGGTGTACGGCTGGCGCCAGTACAAGCCCCTCTTCTTCGCTTGTACCAATCCATCCCACCTTGTCGATTTTTGCGCTTCTACTAATCTCTTGGAGCTCTCCTGGATGGTCTTGTGCAGATCTTACTTCTTCTCCTTCCTGAGCTTCCAAGTTAGTAATGGCTGTGTTTGGATGGTCTTGTTTAGGTCTTATGAAGTCGAGACTGGCCATCTCTCCTTCGACCTCGAAAGTCATGAAGCGTCTCTCCATGTTGATACGGGCCTTGAGTCGATGTAACAGATCGCAACCCATGACAATTTCCGCCCGTAAGCGTTCCACCACCATGAAGCTACTCTCTACTACATGACCTCCCAAACTCAGAGGAATAAAGGCCTGCTTACAGACTCTTATCTGGGGTGTCTTCACCGCCATAATAATGCCCGTATTGCTTACCGGCAATTCCAAGAATTCTTTCCCTTGGCGCTTCAGCTCGTTATACAGGTTGCCCTGTATAACGGACACGTCCGCGCCGGTGTCAATCTCAACACGCACTACCTGTTGCCAGATAGCGCCTATGAGTGCAGGGCATTCCTCAGAATTCTGGGATTGTCGGGGCAACAAACCTTCCTCCTCGAGCAGGTCGTCTCGTATCTCCATATTGAGACCTCCTAACTTCCTTTTTTGTTCCTTATCTGGCTGTTGAGCTGTGGCTCTTATCTTTTCTGGCTTTTCATCTCCTTCTTTCTTTTCCTGATTCGGAGTCTCTTCTAGTTTGCTTGCATTTCTGTTTCCTTCTTGGATCTTGGCTAGGTCACTGGAACTCTTTGGGCCTCCCTGTTTTGCAGCTTCCTGCTGCCTACTATTTTTCTCAATCTCTTCCTTTCTTCCTTCCTTACTGTTACTGGGTAGCTGTTCTACAGCATCCTTGGGCTCAGCCCCACCCATCGCCCTGTTTCCACTCTGCTCCCTTTTGCCTTCTCCTTCCAGCACGTTTTTGCTCGCTTCCCTGTCAGATGTGACTCCTTTTGGCCTTTCTTTTTCTTTTACTATCCTGTTACTCTTCTTTATACTACTAATACTCTTTTTTATTCCTTTGTTCCGGGTCTCGGTTCCTTTTTCTCGCCATTGTCTGTCTCCATGTTGTCTGCTCTCTTCTATTTCGCACGAGACCCTCCCGCCTCGTTTTTTGGACTCCTTGTCCTGAGTTCTCTTGGTTCCATGTTCTGCCTTGGAGGTGGTCTGGTCTCTCTCTCCGGCCTGGGGTTCCCATTGGTGTTGTTCCTTGGGTGAGGAGGCCTCATATTTGGAGGTGGCCTCTGTTGGTACCTAGGCGGCACCTCTCTCCCATTTATACCCCGGCTTCCGTTGTCCGTCTCCACGCCGTTCAGGAAATCAATGGCACTGGCCACTGACTCCCTATGAACTCCAAGGCTAGCATTCCGGACCTCCTTTCCGAAATGCGTCATCACCTTGTTCACAAGGTATCGTTCTGGTATCGGCGGGTCCAAATTTCTGGCTTTGTTAACCATTACTACGAAGTATTCGGACTTGCTGTAGGGTCCCATCTCATAATACCTCCCAGTGTCTAATTGCCGCCTTATCTTTTCTTGCGCTTCAAAACCCCAGTATCTGGCTAAAAACTTAGCCTTAAACTGTCCATATTGGTCTCCTGGATTCATAACGGCCCTCCACCAGCCTTCTGCCGTTCCCTTTAAATTTCTGACCACCATCTTCAGTTTGGTCTCTTCTTCCAACATGGGGTCTACTTCATCAAAGAGCTCCTCCATGCTCTTTATAAACGCTACCGGATCTTCGTTATCTTTTCCGTAATATTCGATCCTTTTGGCTCCTGCCAGCTCCTGATAATCCCAGGCCCGTGGTTTTACCCAGCTAACACTTGTCGCTTGTGCTCCTGCACTCCTTACTTTGTCCGCGACTCTTTTAACGCTGGTTTCCACTTTCTGCAGGCCTGTTTGCAGGTCCACGATTTTCTTGTCCTGCTCCAGTTGCTCCTCTTCCTCCTTTTCGATCCTTACTTGTAATTGGTCGACTTTGCTCTCATAAGTCGACACTCTTGCGTCTATGCTCACCATGTGTTGGGCTATGTCGTCCTTATGACTTTTAAACTTTTCCGCCATCCTTTCTTGGAATTGTTTCAGTTCTTCTCTATCCCTTTTTTCTTTTTCTTCTCGCTCTTTCCTTTCCTGTTCTTTCTCTTGTTGTTTCTTTTTTCTCCTGCCCTCTTTTTCTTCTGCTTCTCTTATCCTCCTCGCTTCCTCATTTTGCCATCTCTTTTCGGCCTGCTCTCTTTCTTTATATCTTTCTAACTTCTCCTGTTCTTCCTTCTTCTCCCTTTCTAACCTCCACTCTTCCTTCTCCTTTTGTCTTTCTAACCTTTCCTGTTCTTTCTCCTTCTGTCTTTCTAATCTCTCCTGTTCTTTTTCCTGCCGTCTTTTAGCCTCATCCTGTTCTTCCTTTTTTTCCCTTTCTACTCTCTTCTTTTCTTTTTCTTCCTTTCGCTCTTGCTCTCTCTCCTTTCGTTCTTGCTCCCTCTTTTCTTCTCTCTCTTCCCTCTCCTTTCGCTCCTGTTGTCTTTTAGCCTCATCTTGCTCTTCCTTTTTCCTTAGCATCGCCATTAGCTTTTCTATTTCACTTCTTTCCTGCTGCTTTTGTGTCGCCATGGCTTCTGTTCTGTTTATCTCCTTTTTGTTTTTAATCCTTTCCTTCTTTCTAAACCCTAATTCTAAACTTTTCTATAAAATCCTTTACTTTACATAAAAATGTCGTTGGATGTCGTGCGTGTGTTTCCTATGCGCGCGTTCGTCTATGTGTTTGCTTCTTTTTACTTACTGCTAATTACCCCTACTTTACTTTCTTAACCCTTTTAAACTATTTCTCATACTAAACTATTTAACTCTTACTTTCATCTTCTTATCTTATTTTTAAATTAATTTACCAGTGTTTTAACCTAGAACTGCAATCTAACTCTTTTCTTTAACATTCTATTATTTATTTCTTACACTTCCTAGGTCGAATTTCGCCATGTCTTTTTATGATTTTAATAGAGACCGAAATATTTATACGGGAAAGTCCGCAACTCTACCCGTCGGCCCCACTCGTTAGGGCGCCATCTTACTAACTGCAACGGACCGAGCCAACCTACGCACGCATGCCGTCAACCCTTCCGTCGTTGACCAGCACGCGCGCGCAAGCCGCCCACCAAACCGACGCCCGTTGCAGAGCAAGAATTTTGAAACGAGCCGCTCGCAGCCGAAACCACGAACGCTGTGCAATGCTCGCCAAAATCTGCCAGAGAACAAGTCACTGGACTTAAAAAAGAAAAAACCTAACTTGCTGCGGATTCTACCCTTAGCGGGTAAGTCGTCCCGGGGGATGGGTTCTTTTGAAAGACATCTAAACGGCGAAATGACCATCTCAACTGTAGGAGAGTGTAAGAAACTTGTTTAAAATAATACTCAGTTTGTTTGCAAGTTAGTTAAAAAATCTTTATTTTTTAATTTTAAAAATTTAAAATTTACTATTACAATGCACAGTCTGCAATTTATTTGACTTAAAAATTTATATCCTTTGTGTTGGTTCTTAACACAGTTAAAAAACCATACTGCTTATTTTAGTTGACCTTTAAAATTTAAATTAGAATTTACGATTTTAATTTCCTTTCAATCAGAGTATGCCAAAGCGTAAAACTTTGCTCTACTTGACGGTCAATCTTACTTGTCGAAAATATAACCCTTTACTATCTGTCGTAATTTTATTTTATGTTCCCAGGTTCTCAACCTTGCGATTTTAAACGTCAATATATGGTTTTGTGTACTTAACTTTTTACTGAAAATTTTAATTGTTACAAATTACAAATATTCGTTGATTCAAGCAAAGCCTTACCTTTCAACACACTCCGAAAGATCCCTACTTTTCACATTTTGTTCTATTTATTTAAACTCTCTAAACACACTACTTTATTTTATGGCCATATTTTACATAGCCATTTAAATGATAAAATTTTTTCTATATCTTTCTCAATTTAAAATGAGCAATTTTAAAATTCAAATTCTATTTACTTTATCAGGTAAAATTTCAAACAATTTTACCAACAACCCAAAAACAATTTCATAAAACATATCAAATTATATAAAAACCAATTATGAAAAACATACTGAAACAGAAATTACATATAAAACATATAGCCATATCTCCTACAAGATTATCAAAATATTTACTGAACATCAAATAATAATTTATAAAAACTTTTAAAACATCTGCTGAATAATTTCAAACACCTTCCCATATTGAAATTATAATATTTAAATACATATTTTAATTCAAAAAGTTTACTGAAACCTATTTAAACCTTTTTCAAGCATATCTTCACTCATTTACAAAATCTACAAATTTATTTAAATTCATTTAACCCTTTGATTAGAAAATATTTAACCCTTTGATTGTCATTTGGTTAACCCTTTCTTCATTAAAATTTTAAATACTGAGTTTTGTTTACAACTTATTTAATCATAGTTAAACCCTTTTAATGTAAAATATGTAACCCTTTTGTTCTCATTTGAATTAACCCTTTCTTCATGACAATTATACATACTGAAGTTTAATTTAAATTTATTTAAAATTCATCAATGCAATTTCTGAAGGAAATTGATATTTAATAAATTTTGTATACCTTTGCTAAATGGCTACAAGCCCATTTGCCTTTATTTTAGAACTTATATTTTTAAACCAATTTGCAAAAATTTCAATTTTCTTTCTAAGTTATTCTACCACCAAGATATTAATTTAAATACACATAAATCATGAAATAAACAATATATATATACTTATAATCACAAAAAAGAAAACTTATATTAACATATTAAAATTGGTTAGCTAGACCCACTTACAAATTTAAAATCTCTTGTTTAATTTAACCCTTTTATTTTACCTTTTAAAATATTTAAAATCTACCCATATTAAAATCATGTCCCTTTATTCTTACTCAAACCTTGGTTTGATTTAATTTATTTCATACACATATATAATTTCACCCTTTTCTAAATAAAATCAAAAGTTTACATTTAAAAAGCTTCAATTTGTTATAACCCTTGTTTATTTTAAAAGAAAACAATTTATGTCAATTTGTTTATATGGAAAAATGTCGTAATGACTTCTTCTAAAGAAATTACCAATTTAGTTTAAATTAATTATATGAAACAACACTCCTGTTATAGGAGCACCTGAAACAAAAGCATAGCCTTCCAATCAGCTGTTGTAAAACAATGGCTTTTTGTCCGCCATCTTGGATATTTACTTTTAGCGAATTATATTTAACTTCATTTCAACACATCTTTTATTTAATTTCTTTACTCTTTCATAAAATTTTAAACTCTTTAATTAATTTAAATCCTTTTATTCGATTTGCTTATGTAAAACCCTTTCCCTTTACATAAGTTCTAATCTAAAATTTCTATTTCCCTTACATACATAAAATACAATATAAATTCTGCATTTATGGCAACGCCATCTTGAAACCCCCCACTCTTTAAAACAAAGCCACCATCATTTACTTGTAAAATTTAAAGTTTACTGTTAATGATTTGAAAATTTATTTAAATTTTGTAACATTTTCCCAATTTAGAAAAAATTCTTCAAATTAAAATTTTAATTTGCAAAAGGAAAACAGTTTAGATCTGACCTGATTTCACACAAAGCATGGCTTGCCTATCTTCTCCCTCTCTTCTCCGTCTCTCCCTTTGTCCTCCAACGGGGTGGGGAAAATCCGGCGTGGCTGGTGCTTTGTTCCCACTGAAGAATACTTGGATGCGTCCCTCGCATTGCCGCCATCTTTGAAATCCTCCATTCCTTTGTGTGTTTTCTAGGCCTCGGGTAGATCCGCTCGCTTCACCCTTTGGTTGAATCCTTCCATCTTCTTTCTTCGATGCTATTCGCACCTCTTTTAAAACTTCAACGGTTACCAGTAAAATTTTAGCTTTAAGCCCTTCTTTTAACACTGTTCTTGGGCATCTCTTAATACAGAAAATAAAAAGAAAAATCTTTTAAAAACGTTTATCAATTTAGTTAAATTTTATTTAATTTTGTTTGAAATTTAGACTCACACTTTTTTAAACTGTTTGCTAGGTTACACTGTTCACATCGCCTTGTCTTTCTAGCAAGGCTACAACACACACATTTAACGACGCTCGCACATAATTTGATGGAAAATTTATGGGAAAAACCCCTTTCGCTGCGATCTTGAAATGCGAAAGGGGTCCCATTTCGAAACTACTGCGTCACGACATCTCAACGAAACGAACTGTCTCTAGCCACTCATAGTTTTTGAACTATTTACGGTAATAAAACTATTGTTCATTATTTTACCGGAGCTACTCCCGACACCGACCTTACCCTTCGAGAGTCCTGGTTTAGCTGGGGCTCCAACAGACGCGAGGCTTGCTCAATCCCCGGGCAAACACCCCCACTTGCAGACCGTTCCCACGGGTTGACAACCAATCGGGAGCTTAGCTTGATGTCGCCTGATCGACTCGCGCACATCTTTTGTACTTTGGTGTAACGGCTCGCAAAATGATAGACCGATCGATTTAATCCATTTCTTCGATCAAGCCGTATAACTCCTTAAGGGTGCTTCTGATGGAATTTTACTATTCTTTATTTTTGATTTTTCTCGTCTTGCTTTATCTCTGGAAATGTCGATGGTAACTCTAGGCCAATTTTGACCATCTTCCCCTTGCAAACTGCCTTAACTTTAAGTTACAAACCCTTCCCACGGTGGCTTGGTTTGTTTTACTTACATAAACTTTAGACTCTTTATGTTTTACATATTATATTTTTGCGGCATGTATTCCTGAAGAATATTGCCCGCCGCAATACACACACATACAACGTACATACACACACACACACACACACCCAAACACACACACACACACACACACATACACACACACGTATAACGTACATACACACACACACACACACACACACACACACACATACACACATGCATACATACATACATACATACATACATATATATATAATGTATATACAAAATAAAAAAAATTTTATAGCTGTTAGTTCCACTAGTTTAACAGTGGTATAACTTCAGCTAAGATGTTGATAGGTATACTTATTGATGATGACGACTTTATCTTTAAAACGCATATGTGAAAATAAACTATTAATAATCTATTAACAACAAACTCTTAATTAATAAACTATTAACAATCTACATAATTAAATAAATTGAGAATGGTAAATACATGGTCGTCTACATTAATAAATGAGGGACTATATTTTGTAATATGTAAATTCTTTCCATTATAGTTTATTTTCTTAATAGGTTTTGATTATTTGATATATTTATCAAAAACATGTTTTCATAGTGTTCTGTGTTTATAAATTATAGAGATTA
>JBAIZL010000002.1:44664181-44674181 GCA_036971475.1 Prosapia bicincta
AAGACAGTAAGGGCACATTGTTACATTAACATCAGCTGTAAAGTTTATTTACCAAGTGATTTGCTAATAGAAAGGCAACATTAATGGCGTGATGACCTTGCAGAAATATGATAAAATGCTTAGACATGATCAAGTGCAGAAGCAAAAGGATTTTCTAAAATTGTGATGAAACTATAAAATTTCATCTAGTGAGCTACAGTTTTATTTTAGTTTAATTTATACTAATCGTGTACGCTTTCAAAATTTACTAAATGGATTTTTGCTGTCGTATCTTTGAAAAATAAACTATGGGCACTATATGACTGAGATATCATTTGGAAATATTTATGCAAAAAACTTCGGTTAAAAGTAAGCTTTAACTGACCACTAAGGATATTTTTAAAAAGAAAAATGTGTGTTATCTTTTAAAATAATATTTAAAATATCGATCGATATCTACAAGTTGAAACACTACAGTAATTTTAAAACTTCGTAATCAATTTTTGTATACGATGCCCTATATTGTTAAATCTAGTCGACTTTGTAACAGTAGCGTTAAGAATAATAGTAAAAACTGTACTGTGAAAGCGCTTAAAAGCGTATTGGATGTTTACACGTATATACTTTTGTTTCAAAATGAAATATGAGCAAGTATAGGGCTATTACCATTAGCATTGAGTTACTCATTGTTTACTAGCATCCAGTATCAAAATCAGAATACAGTTAAAAGACACAGGTAAAAGCTATCTAGGGTTGTAGCCCCCTGGAATTTCGTAAATGCGGTCGTGGTGTGATTTAACGTATTGAAAAAAATTCAATTACTTTTATCCACTACCTTTATACCTACAGCGACTCGCCGGGTGAATTGTTTGTCTAAACAATTGTAATCTTACGATTAACTCAGACAGACTGGCTGCTGTTTAATCGCTCTAATAAAGACAGGTTAATTAAAATTCTCGTTTATGTTTACAAAAGAGATTTAATTTAGAAAACAATTTTAAATAGCAAAATATTACAATTTAAATAATAATTAGATTTTTATTCGTTTTTATTTCACAAATTAAAATACATAAATTTACATCTTTCAAAAATGTTTCCAGACGAAGCTAGGTTTAATGTAATTTGGTTTTTTATATTTACTGATTTGATCGAAACCAAAAATATTTTAAAAAACTAAATTTAAAACATACCTTTGGCAATCACTTATTCTCACGTGGCTTTGTTAGGACATTTACTAATTAACCCGAGTTCACTTTTGTAAGGTAATAAAAGTTTAAAAAAAACAATAAACTGAACCAATCAAAGCCACTAATAAAATATTTCCCGTAGTTATAAAATTTTGAAATTACATTTAATAAAACTTAACAAATTTTTGACGATAGCAAGCCCCTCTAGATCCTCGCTAAGGCGTGTCGCCTCAGAAAGAATATAAATCTATTTCCCACGGGAACGTAACACATGGTTCGCAAATATCCCCACCATTGTGCATTCAGGAAAAGTCTTGCGTTTGTATACAACATGGCGGGCCTCCCTACTAGCTTTGTCAATGAACATCTTCAAAAAACAAAAAATTTTTTTAAACAAAAACGATTTTACATTTACTAAACAACAAATATTCATGTAACATACTGAATTGCAATCAGAAATGTTCAGCATGTTCCAGGGTAATAAGAACATACACGTGTTATCCTACTCATTGCAGATATTAGTCAGTGATTAGTGCTCTCATCGCTACTGAGATCAACGTCATATTGTTGCGTTTGCATAAGCAGCTGGCAACATACCCTTGAGCCGCCCGCCCTTCCCCCTACATCCCACAGGACAGGTCCGTGTATTCCTCAAAATGTTTCTGAAACAACGTCTTTGTTATAAAATCTTTGAGCCTATATTACCATTGTGATCCGTGTCACCAATTACATACAGGACCGATTGAGACTAGTTTGCCAATCCTGCAATGGTTTAATGTTAGATAATGAGTGTTATAGATTGGTAAAATGCATTAGATTGCTACATAGGGTTCAATACTTTTCAGTGCTGCTGCCTACCAGAAACTAGCATAACTGCAATTATACCTCTCTGGCAGTAACAAGTACATGTAAGCATATTTCTACTATTAACTCGATTTCTAAAAAATGAAAGTTGGCCCAGCTAAGAGCTGGCTCTAACCGTTTCAATTTATGTTTTGATATTAGTTTAGTTTTAAATTTTGTTCCAATAACAGTGTTGCTACTGTTGTAAATATCAGAACGTTACTGAGAAGAGTTACAAGACAGAGAATCGATAAGAATAGAAGGCAGAAGTTACTTTCAAAGGTGTGCACAAGTGCTTCATTAGATGCGTTCTTACCACCAAAGCAATTTGTATCACAATTGTTTTCAATAAACGTTCCTCAGTTTGAATAAATTTCAAGTAATATTCAAGTAATTTTTCAAGTAATATTCAAATAAACACAATAATCAAATAACGATTTTAAAATAAATTGGGTTTTTATTTATTAATACAAAAACTAATTATAATTATTAAAACATAATATAGCTTACTTATGTTCATTATTCTGATAATTTAAATAGTTTCATATGAAACACACATATAGAATATCTTACTGTAAAATAAATTTTATAGTTTAAATAAAAGTTTTTTATTAGCTAATAAATATTTGTATGCATTTTCAATTTAAACATTTTAAAAATGCAAATTTGCTATATAATTATATTTTACTGCACCTAACAGTGATGGTTTTTTTCTCAACTTATGATTCCTCCTCGAGGATCACGATGCTGACCTGTCCGATAAACCAAGTAACAACACTATCCACACGACCAATGCTGTGTTGATTAGTTAATTAATGTTCAAATTCTCATTATTTTAAACAAATGAATGTAACTTCTTGCATCATTGAAAACCATAACACAAAACACCCACTAACTACAGCGGTATTGCATCAACCACAGGTTCCGTTGGTAAGAAGTCATCCTTACAGGCAACAACACAAAACACCCACTAACTACAGTGGTATTGCATCAACCATAGGTTCCGTTGGTAAGAATCGATCCTTACAGGCAATAACACAAAACACCCACTAACTACAGTGGTATTGCATCAACCATAGGTTCCGTTGGTAAGAAACCATCCTTACAGGCAACAACACAAAACACCCACTAACTACAGTGGTATTGCATCAACCATAGGTTCCGTTGGTAAGAAACCATCCTTACAGGCAACAACACAAAACACCCACTAACTACAGTGGTATTGCATCAACCATAGGTTCCGTTGGTAAGAAACCATCCTTACAGGCAACAACACAAAACACCCACTAACTACAGTGGTATTGCATCAACCACAGGTTCCGTTGGTAAGATATCATCCTTACAGGCAATAACACAAAACACCCACTAACTACAGTGGTATTGCATCAACCATAGGTTCCGTTGGTAAGAATCGATCCTTACAGGCAATAACACAAAACACCCACTAACTACAGTGGTATTGCATCAACCACAGGTTCCGTTGGTAAGATATCATCCTTACAGGCAATAACACAAAACACGCACTAACTACAGTGGTATTGCATCAACCACAGGTTCCTTTGGTAAGAAATCATCCTTACAGGCAATAACACAAAACACCCACTAACTACAGTGGTATTGCATCAACCGCAGGTTCCGTTGGTAAGAAATCATCCTTACAGGCAATAACACAAAACACCTACTAACTACAGTGGTATTGCATCAACCATAGGTTCCGTTGGTAAGAAGTCATCCTTACAGGCAACAACACAAAACACCCACTAACTACAGTGGTATTGCATCAACCATAGGTTCCGTTGGTAAGATATCATCCTTACAGGCAATAACACAAAACACCCCCTAACTACAGTGGTATTGCATCAACCACAGGTTCCGTTGGTAAGATATCATCCTTACAGGCAATAACACAAAACACCCACTAACTACAGTGGTATTGCATCAACCATAGGTTCCGTTGGTAAGAAACCATCCTTACAGGCAACAACACAAAACACCCACTAACTACAGTGGTATTGCATCAACCATAGGTTCCGTTGGTAAGAAATTATCCTTACAGGCAATAACACAAAACACCCACTAACTACAGTGGTATTGCATCAACCATAGGTTCCGTCGGTAAGAAATCATCCTTACAGGCAACAACACAAAACACCCACTAACTACAGTGGTATTGCATCAACCATAGGTTCCGTTGGTAAGAAATCATCCTTACAGGCAACAAAAACAAACCTCGCTCTTGATAGTAACACTTGGAAAGAGTTTAATCATAATACGAGGGTTATTTGTCTTGTTTCAATGTGTAAGCTTTGAAAACTATTATTTATACAAATGGTTTAATGACAAATATTGTGTTACTTTTAAAATGTTTGATTTGTGAAACAAATATTAAACTTCTGTTTAAATTATTTTTTATTTAAAACTTTATGCACATTTCGATTACAAAGCAATCAACTTCCCCTTGAAATGAATGCTTTAGAATCAAAATGTACATAAAGATTTAAATTAAAAAATTTATTTTTTATTAAGAAATTTTTCTTTATAAAAATTACGCCAAAGTTGCTTCATATTGTTAAGTATTTAAAAAGTCAATAAATTTGTAATCATTTACAACCTTCCAACAATCCATTTATTCAACAACCCTCCCGAAATAAATCTTATTGCCATCACGGATTGTCTCGCTTTACGCGGCATTGATTTGCGGAATAAATATTTGCATTGAAATCACCAGACCTTCGGAGAACATTGTGCTCTTTGTTGTTTCCAATCCTAAAAACGCTCTAATAAATCGTTTATGACAGGTTTCAAGTAAATAACAGTTTCCAGTTGTGAAAAAGCCCATTTGTCAAGTTTCTTGTCCGCACCGTTTGTTATTTATTGTTTAAACCTGTTTTTGGCAATTATTATTTTCTTTGTGTGCCTTATTTTGATCGATTTTAAGTTTTTACTAATATAATGTTTAACAACATAAATGACATCAAAATTAGAATTGCATTAAATATCCTGTTTTACGTGAGAACTGAGTTAAATGAGAGTTAAAGTTGTTATTCTCTGTTATAGACGAGAACAAAAGGAACAACAAAGTAATAATTTAATGCAAAACAAAAAAATTACTTTTTAGAGTTTTAAAAATTTTATAGAATTTAAGAAAATATCACTTGTTTTTATTGATTTGTGAACAAATTATGCTCCTATCTTGTATTGTGACCTCACAGACGCAGAACGCTACCGCGTTTCGATGTTTTCAGCTTATTGTTCGTAAATCACCAAAATACTTGTAAAATTAAAAGATTTGTTTATATTACAGTAAGATTTTGTTATACTTTGTTCGTACTTAAGATGCTTTTTAGACCAAAATTTAGAAAATTAATACAAAAAACGTTTTCTTAGTAACTCTAAAAACAAAAAGATTGTGTGATTTTACATTTATACACACTTGTATAAACAGATGCACAGAAAGAAAAAAATTAACTAATTGCATTTGTTTATTGGCCTTCTGATTCTATTGTACAGAACTTTCAAGTAATTTCGAACCCTTGAGTTTTATAGTCCATTACGTTCGGCGAATCTTATTAATCACTTAATACAAACAGCCTAAATGACAAAATCAATGATTATATAATAAATAATAATATAATACAACTAAATACAGACCCAACAAAGAAATATCACAGAACCATCAAACAACTAATTAATACATTATCAACAAAAACAAAAAATCCCACCTAAAACAAATCCACCCTAAAGCACCTACCCTCCGCGCTCTTCCCAAAATTCACAAACCCAACGTCCCCATCCGAGCTATCATTAACTACCAGAATGCCCCTGCACATAAATTAGCAAAACACATGGACAAAATAATCTGACAATCCAAAAACTTGAACACAGAAACACACATTAAAAACAAAATAAAACTTATAAATAAAATAAAAAAACATAAACATACCACACAACTCAACATTACTGTCACTCGACTTAACAAATATGTACACCAACATACCCATACCCGAAACACTCAACATCCTCGAAACCCAATTAATACAGAACAATATACCTAAAACCGAAATCATAAACATCCTCCAAACCACCACCGAACAAAACTATTTCACCCACAACTCAAACTTCTATTCACAACCAGATGGCCTACCCATGGGAAGTCCTATCAGTAGTGTCTTGAGCGAAATTTTTCTACAACACATAGAAAACACCAAAATACTCACAAACAATACACACGCACACAAAATTATTTACTGGCACAGATACGTCGATGATATCATAGCACTATACATAGGTAACTCCCGTCAATGCGAAAAACTCCTACCCTAATAAAATACACCCAAAACTCCACTTCACTTCAGAAATTAAAACCAACCGATCCCTAAATTTCCTTGACCTAACCATAACAAAAAGCCACACACAAAAACACAGTTTCAACATTTACAGGAAACCCATAACGACAGACACACTTATCCACAACACCCTATCCAACACAAACACGCTGCCTTCAGATCCATGCTCCATAGACTAAAAGAAGTCCCAATGACCACAGAAAGCATAAACAAAGAACTAGACACAATTAAACATTTAGCATACACAAATGGATACAACACCACAATAATAGACAAACTATGGTACAAAATAAAAAAAAAACACTAAAATTAACACTACAGACAGGGAAAACAAATACATCACATTACCATTCATAAACAAAACAACAAACAAAATAACCCGCAAAATTTAAAAAAATAGGTTACAAAATAGCATACAAAACTAATAACAAGTTACAATACAAAATACAACACAACACCAACAACAAGGATAAATTATAAGCACCAGGCTTACACAAACTGATCTGCGACGAATGTAACAAATTTTACATTGGACAAACAGGTCGCAGCTTTAAACAAAGAGTCAAGAACACAAACAGAACACCAACTCAACATTTTACAACCACATACAAGATACAGGACACAAGTACACAGCCATTTACCATAACCTAAAAATCCTACTCATCAACAAAAAAGGATCACATCTCAACACACTAGAAAAATATGAAATACTATCGAAAACCTACCTTTAAAACCGTCACAGCTTAACCCAACATCTCCAAGCAGAAGACACTGAAGAAGATCGGCACATAGCGATCGAAAACGTTCTGTCTCAGTAAGTTTTAACAAATTTACTAAATTCAAAGTTCGGATGGTCACAAACTATTGTTTAAATGATTAATTTCGAACAGTTACAAACTTGTTCGATTTCAGTTTATGAGGACCAAATATTTATACTCAAAATTATCTGTTGGCACTAAAGGAACAAGATTAAGCTAAAAATAATTAAATATTAGATATTTTTCTTTGTGTTGTAATGTTAGACGAAAACCGCGAAGGTCGTAACTTAAGTGGATACAATATACGCTCGTACCTTGCAAGCTGGTTGCTGCGTAGAAGCTAAGTCATTCTGTTTGACTCTGAGATTTGAGCAGGAAGATACGTCCAATTCGAAATGAAAAGTTTTAATCTATTACTTGCACGAAATTAAAAATTATTTTTTTGATGAATATTATTTATTTTTTTTTAAAACTTGTCTCAATTTTGAAATTATCTCAAATTAATAAAATAGCGTTTCCTTCGCATTGGTATTTTGTAGCTCTAAAAAAAGGCGTACGTTATGAAGAGATATCTTGCTTTTAAAGATGGTTGCATCTTAAATTTCATAGATATACGATTGGAAGTATTTGTATCTTGCAGGTATGGGATCTTCTCGCTTTTATTTTTAGACAAACAAAATTCCATTATTTCTAACATCAAAATATTATTTAATTCTTTTCATATTACTTTTTAAAAGATGGTTTTAAAACCTTATTTTACTCTTTTAAGTATTTAGAAAATTTTGTTGTCAGTTTTGATCCTCATGTAAATATGATTTGTAAAATAGAAAATATTTGTAGTGGATTTCTCAATAATTACTAAACATTTTGAACTCATATTTAATGAAGTGAACTTCGAACGATAATTTTCAGTCAAAGTTGGGGACTTAATAACTTATTTATTCGTGTAATCTCATTAAATATAGACGACTCTGCATAATTCCAGCTCAATTTGTCAGCGGAAAGTGGGCTAAAATCGATTACAAGATTTTACCCATACAGATACAGCAGGAAAGCGACTTTAATTTGGAAGTGGTTACAGTTTTTCATTTTGGAAAATTTGTTCCACATTTTGAATTGAAAAATCAACGATAATTATATTTACAATAGGAACTTTTTACAAGATATATAAGGCGCATAAATACACTTAAATAGACAAGTTTATTTTAAATTCAATATATTCAAACATTTTTGACAGATTTACTTCTTTTAATAATAAACTCATATATTGTGTTTTTTTTATAAAACATATCACTAGGAGCAAATTTTACGGGTAAAAAAAACAATTTCTTCCAAATAAATATATTAGGAAAGTACTTTAACTTGTTGAAATGTAAAAAATACAAAAAACGTTCTACCTATGCTGCGAAAACAAACATTTAAAATGATTTTGATGTTATTAGCATGTACAAACCTTTAAGATAAAATCCTCCAAAAAATAGTTTTTCGTATTTTATTTTGTTTCTACATTTTTTGTTATGTATATTTTTTATGTTGTGGTTGTGGTTTAATTTTGGTGTGTATATTTTTAATCTATTTTTCTGATTGTTGTTTTTATTTAACTTTTATATTTTTCTTTTGCTAATTGGTTGCTTTTAATGTATTATTTTCTTAACTAACTAGGATGTAACATTTTGTGTACATTTTAATTTGAGTGCATTCTCGGTTGTTTTAGGTTAATGTAGCTATGGGGTGAAATATAGGTTATAATTTGATGGTAGCTTATAGAATTATATGTCATATCTTATCTATTATTTGTCATTTGTAATGTAAACCATTATTAATCACAGTTATTCATTAAATGTTTCAAAAATGCATAGGGTTGTCCTAACATATGCATAGGGTTGTCCTAAATTATTATAGAGTTGTCTTAACTTATGAATAGGGTTGTCCTAACGTATGCATAGGGTTGTCCTAACGTATGCATAGGGTTGTCCTAACGTATGCATAGGGTTGTCCTAACTTATGCATAGGGTTGTCCTAACTTATGCACATGGTTGTCCTAACTTATGCATAGGGTTGTCCTAACGTATGCATAGGGTTGTCCTAACGTATGCATAGGGTTATCCTAACTTATGAATAGGGTTGTCCTAACTTATGCATAGGGTTATCCTAACTTATGCATAGGGTTGTCCTAACGTATGCATAGGGTTGTCCTAACGTATGCATAGGGTTGTTCTAACTTATGCATAGGTTTGTCCTAACGTATGCATAGGGTTGTCCTAACTTATGCAAAGGGTTGTCCTAACTTATGCATAGTTTTGTCCTAACTTATGCATACGATTGTGACTTTACAAAAATAAGTATTTTTGTAACACTTATTAATAAGTATTTTTGTAATACTTATGTTTTGTAATAATATTATATTTTTTTATTTTAGGGTTCTAGTCCTTATATGAGTATTTTCTATTCTTATTCCTTCATTAGTCCACCCATAAGTATAATCGTTTTTTAACTTTGTACAACACAAACCTGCAAGACATAGAATTTGATTTTTTAATGTATCTAACATATTTACCTAACTATTTAATAAAAATTATCAAAATATTTAATATATTTAAGAATTTCAGTTTAATCAGACTTTATTTAAAATTAAACATTTGAAATTTATAAATAACAACATTCTGAAATATTAGTTCGTACTTTAAAAGTAGTTTTTAAATAAGTATCTGGCTTGGATATGTTGCAGTGTAACATGCGGCATAATTAATGGTTACAATTCAGCATCTTGCATAAATATTTGTGATTTCAGCTAATGTAAAAATCGGTCTATTTTAAAAGAAATTTTTGTTTCAAAAAACGTTTTATGACAACCCTAGAAAAAAGGGACGCTATGATAAACCGTAAA
>JBAIZL010000002.1:44679181-44686681 GCA_036971475.1 Prosapia bicincta
TATTGCAGAATAACAATTAGCTTGATATGGTATCATAAAAAATAGTGTTCCTTAACATAAATAAATAAAACCTCTATACCACAAAATGACATTTTTATTTTATTTAAAACCTTATATACATCTTGATTGCATAGCAATCATCCTCAGAGGTAATTACAATATATATTTTTTAAATTACATCTGAAGATGATTGCTATACAATCAAAATGTACATAATACAAGAAAAAAATCATTTGTGGCATAGAGGTTTCATTTATTTATAGTAAACATTTCGCTACAGTTGTTTTATACAGTTAATAAGAGTCCCTTACGTTCAATGTAAAATTACACTGATACTAACTATAAGAGATTTTTAATTGATGAAAGATAAAACAATCTCTCAAAATTATAATAACCTCTGTTTAGTTATTTAGGCGTCCATAAGATACATACATACACACACATATATATATATATATATATATATATATATATATATATACATCGGTTTTTGAACAATCCTAAGCCTTTGGGGGGGGGGCGGAGCCCTTTGGTTGGTTATACACTAACCTTAACAAAGCATCGTGAGAATATGTTGAACAATCCCTCCAAATTTACATATACATACATAAATTTATATAACCATTATGAAAATATGTTAAACAATCTCTCCAAATGTCATTAAAATGTTCAGTAGTTTAGGCGGTCATAAGATACATACACACTTACATCGGTTTTTGAACCATCCTAAGCCACTGGGGCAGGGCCCTCTTAATAGCTCTATTCCAAACCTCAAACGAACCATTGAACCATGGGGATGTGTCAAAGAATTTCATAAATTTCTGTTCAGCGGTTTAGGCGTATATAACATACATACTCACATACATACATTCAAACATTCATTTATATATATATATATATATATATATATATATATATATATGTATGTATTTTGACAAATAAAACAAACATTAATTCTAACTGTATCAAAACTAAAGGATTACAGAATATTCCAAATCTCCTTCATACCTCCCAAAATGTATAGATTGAATGTATTTGTAAGTAAAATAAAACACAAACTCTTTTCAACAAAGACTGCAAAATAGCAACGGGTACTCCAAAATAAGCTAAGCAAGTGTCGCCGAATAGCCTGGCCTACCCTTTTTTTTTAAATAATAACTTTATAGCTACATACTACTTTTGATAGGTATAAAATAAATAATTAGTTACAATACCAGTTGCCTACAACTAAAGGAAATAACAGGGTGTTTTTTTCAAAATCTTCCGTTTTATATTTGAAACGCGAACAACTAAAGTTAATCTATAAGATTTAAGCCATAATATGATTTGTGTTTAAAATCTTCATACGGTTTAATATGATTAACAAAACGTATACAATTGTAACACGATGTTTAAAAATGTATGAAATTACCGATTGCATGTATTTAAAAGCTTGGAGTCTCTTTTCTCGAACAGTTTCACTTTTGATTAAGGCTACTAAAACATCATTATAAGCCAGGACTTCAAGTAGCTTGTTTAAAAACGTGGGTGGTCATTTTAGAGTAATTGTGGAAATTGTTGTGATGAAACTAACTTCCCTACCTTTTTTCATAAGCTGGGGATGACTCTGGACATACCGTAGTATTAGTAAACTCACAGCAACTGAAAACTTGATGTAAATCCCACGGTAAAATAAACGCAGAATCTTACTGTTATGTGTTCAGCAATCATTATTAATTTGTTGAGCCTAATTTTGACATTTTAACCTAATCCTAAAAGTGAAAACGATGGTAAGCCAAGCGGATTTCGCTAACTTAGAAACAGATCCACTAATATCTATTTGTATTGTTTTATTATTTAAATGCCTTCACCGATTAATATAAAATAATATGTAAATTTTATTTTAGGAAAACCTTTGAAACAAAAACTATTACTCTATTTAAATTACCCTCCATGATTTCTTTGTTATTCTACAACTCACAATATGACAAGGTTCAGTTTTATCTAAGAACGACGTAGATATAAACATAGATATAAACAGTATTTTTCTCTTTTCCGTTACTGGGAAATATTTATACAGTAGCCTTGGTTCTGTAAGAAGTGGTTCAGTAAAGTGGTATTATACTACTACTTAGTTGCCACAATTCCTCCTTCCATATGTGAAAAATACTGTAGGTAGTTGTGACTCTAGATGTTGCGAGTCAATGGGCGATTCATTATTGCTGTCTAGTGCGAGGATTTAATTGGAAAAGAATGATAGAGTTACTCAATGCTGCTTAGGGTTTTTAAGTATATGTTCTTGAAATTATTCTATTAAGTTTATGTATGTTAGAGAAAAGTTTTGAAATGAACACTTAATATGGAATTACATTCAATATATTACATAGATAGTTCAGCTCATGTAAAATTATGTCACGGTTCCCGGCGGCGCGGAGATACTGTTGGAGAATTGTTAGAGTTAGTTTGGTCTTTTAATATATAAACTTAAAATATTTATCTATATTTTGATGACCTAAACTAAAATCTATTTTACAAAGCATTACTTTATTTTAATTTGTATTGGCCTAACCTTGCGACGTTAAAGCATAATCCATAATTGTTGGGTTAACGATATTATATTGAAGTATGACCATTAGTATTTACAAATATGTGATTGATATGATAACATAAACTGTCAACGCTTCTATATCCAGCCCAACGAATTGGTTTATCGGTGTCATCTATTCCTAATCTTTAAATGACGAGAAACATTGTCTATGTACTTCGGTCATAGGCCTATATTTAAAGAATAAATAATACAGAGTACCAGAACGAATAACGCAGAAGTGAATCTTCGGTTGCATTTTGATAGTGCAATAATACATCTTGTTTTTCAAGAATAGGATGGGAGTATGGACAGGTTTCCTCAATTCTAACTTGCAATACTAATGTTCTATGTGGTTAATATGTTGGAACATGCAATAGAAACCAATAGTATATTTTCACAATATCGCAGCATTGCACACAAGTTCCCATTTAATATGGCCAACGTATGTGTACTACGTGTTAATTTCTATGTTTGCCCTAAAGAGGTAAGTAAACAGACTTAGGTAATCAGAAGCTGAAGTCGATTATAAAAACAAATAATGTTTTAATCTATATATAAATATTTCAACATTGGTAGAAAATGGTCATAGTTAAAAGTCATAGGAAGAAAATTTGACTATTTTCCTTCACATGAGACAAAATCACATTATATTGGACACAACTGTTGGTGTTATTTTAATATAAATACAACCTTTACAAATCTTTTGGAGGGCTATTCAATACCCACTGCTGCCCTTAGTGGTTCATGTTTAACCTACGAATCGAAAGAAAGAGATGAAAATGCATGAATGCAGGTAGCTAGATCTGCGTCAAACGCATTAAGAATACCTCTAATATGGTGATCATCGCCCGTAGATTATATTGTAGACACATTTATATCAAGATTGACCTATTGGGGCACAAAATGCGGGGATCAGGTTGAGCCCTACATCTTGAAGAGGCTTGGACTTAAGTTTACTGTTATTATAACAATTCGTTTGACATGGTATCATAAACAATATTGTACTTTATGTTCAATGTAAAATTACTTCATACTAACTATAAAAGATTGTGTTAATTGAAGAAAAATCAGTTAATAAAACAAATACACAAATACAAAAAATTGAAAACAGTCAAAACCTTTTGTATCTTCTTTTGCATTAACAATAAGATCGACATCGCTAGTTTTTACCAGTAATCTGTAGGCCTACATACAGTATAACAAGGAACTTTTTTATAGCGAGTTTTTATACTACTTCCTCATTTTTATTTGTAGCTATTTCAACAAAATGAAAAATAATTAATGAAAAATGAAAACCAGGAGAAAGATTTAATACAATAGTAAGAGAGGATGTTTTAAATCGACTTAAATCCGTTTTGAGAAATTCCCAGGTTCTTCACCCGGCTTGTAGAAAGTAACATCCTTGTATTAACACGATGAAAGTTAAGGTTTTTTACTTATAATCCTTGTGGAAAAGATATGCTGTAGGAGTTAAATAAATTTGTACAACGACTACAATGAAAATATAATAAATGTAACTAATTTAGAGGATATGGAAAAATGGCAAAAATTGTATCCGTAAAAGCAGATGGGGCTTAATATAATGGGTATAAATATACTATATCGATTACAGAATCACTTTAAAACTATGCTGTTCAGCTCCACGGCATATGCATACATCAGTAGGCACTGTATCATTGATTTTTACTCGAAAGATATGGAAGCAAAGGTTTTAACACTGCGTTTACCTTAGCCTATTTGTCCTTTCAACTCCTGTCTAATTTATTTCACAGATTAACGTCTAAGATACATAGATAAACATTATAACAGTTCACTCTAAAACTCACTACACACTAGTTTAATAAAATATACACACTAATTTCGAGGACGATGTCACCTCCTCAGTAAATGACCTTCATCAAACTACATCAGTATAAATTTACGATAGGCTTTGTATCGTGCAAATATAAAACAAAATGAAATATTTAAAACTCAAACAATAAAGACATCCTAACCTACAGAAGACTAAACTCCTTACTCAGGAGTGGTATCTATTTTACATTAATATTTTTCGTATTACCAATATATTAACTATTAATAATTGTAAAACAGTTTTAAAACATATTTTAACAAATTATCGCTATAAAGTATTCGTTTATAAAATAAGTTTATTACAAAATTATGAATAAAAACAGAAAATCAAGTAAGGGATTATTATATAATTATTAAAATTTATACATGACTTAAAACATTAAACTAGCGGTAGCAACCTTTTTAATACTTATTAAGTCTTAAACAGAAAGCACAATAATTAACTTAAATTAATCAGAAAAGTAAAGACAAAAACGTCAGAATATATCAAGAAAACACAAAACTGATAAACCTCAAATGTTTTGCGAAACAACACAGAGTTCAGGAAAAAAAGAGAAGAATCCTGAACTGGGCAGATTCATTGATGACTGAGACATCTCGAAATTAGTTTATTATCCAAGTCTACCAAGCATCATGAGTGTTGTACCTAATTACATGTTTACCCTAGGATGGTCAGACGTAAAGAAATGCTGATTGTTCAGGCAATGCTTGGTCATCGCTGAGTATTCAGTTTGTAGTTTTTAAATTGCTGCTCCCTGCTTCTTGCCTTAATACTCACACATACGGGTTTGGCCAATATCTACTCCATCGCACTTCTCACGCTGTAAATTCCCGATTTCTCAGAGGATTTCTTGGCGTATTTCTTTATGAGCAAGTTTAAGAATAATGCTAAAGAGACAAATTTCTTCCGCTGGTTTGGACCCTATATGTCGACTATGTATTCGGAGCTTAATGGATTCTTTATCTTGATAAATTTACCACAGAGGTACACGTGCGGAATAGTATTGCCTGTATATTGATGATACAAAAAATACTCATGTAAAATAGATAACCCTCGTTAGTGAGGAGTATGGTGTTCTGTAGGTTAGAATATCTTTATTGTTTGAGTTTTAAATGTATTACTTTTTGTTTGTTTTATAGTTGTACGATACGAAGCCTATACACAATTTATAATGACGTGACTCGATGAAATTTGTTAGTAGTAGCCTATTACTGATGAAAACGGCATCGTCGTCGAAACTAGTTGGTATGATTTATTCAACTAGTGTGTAATGAGATTTAGAGTGAAATAAGTTCTCACTAGCTAAGCTTTAATTAGCCTAATTTTAAGACATATATCATTAAAAACAAATTTAGTGTTAATTATTCAACATTTATGTTGTATGTAACACATATGTTGTCAAAATATGTGTACTGATAAACCGTAGCTACTGGGCACCTTGCGAGAATTTGCATATCATCAAAAACGGAAACAAAATTTTTAGTTATATTTGGCTATAGTAGCTATAGAAATACTACTATTAATTTTTTATTAGTGAAGATAGTTTGGCATTGTTTCTGAATATATAAAATAAGCGTAGAATAAGCCTACGTGAACAAAAAAAGAGGATTAGGTTAGGCTCAATCATGTTATATGTTCAAGTGAACCAAGTAAAAGCCTTTACATATTTAGAGTGCATAGCTTAGGGATAGTTTTTGTATTATTGTTCCCCCGATTAGCTACCTGAAACGTTTTTATACTTATCTAAACAAAGAATATGGGAAACCGTTTAAAAATTCTATTTATTGAAAATGCCAATAGCATTTTTTTATTTTAAAAACTTTGTAATTGCTAATCTAATCCTAAAAAATTTTTTTTTAATGATCTTAAGTAGATTAAACTGTGGTATGAATAAGATTAATTCTACTCACTAAACAGTATCTCTGTACCGTCGTCGGTAGTGATCATTATCTTATTTTCGAATCTATACATTTTTCTCGTTTTGACCTTTCTTTCTCAGAAGAAATTAGCTAAATTTTATAAAAATAGGTGGAGTTGCTGAGAATTGTAATATTCTGTACGCATTAACATATAGTGATATAAAAAGAATTTTTATAGTGGAACACATTTTTCTATAAATGAGGAAGACTGTTTCAGGAAATGTGTTTCTTTGTCATCTCAAACCGTAACAAACGTCTTGAGTTTATTAAAGCATAAGATGGAAGTAGGGATTAGTTTACATATTTATTATTAAAGTAAAATAGATGGTTAGTATGTTACAATATACGATATTGAGTTATCGTATATTTTTACAATATTTTACCATTGCATATATGTTTACACATGTACAAAAATATGTAGGCCTACGCAGTACAAACATATGGTCACTAAAATCCAATATATACACGTTTAGTCTAAAACATTTACTGTATAAAATTATTACTTAATTTTATTTATTTGTATACACTAAACATATAAGTAAACAAATATAGTAGCGGCTCAACACGAATATAGAAGCAAATAGTCTTTGAATTTTTATATCACTATTTTGACAATGGGAGAGAATGGCCATGGCCAAAAATCACAGGAGAAATAAATAACTATTTCTCTTTATTTATTGTAAGAAGAAAAGTACATTATGTTACTTCGGACAAAGCTGCTAATACGATATTATTTAAAGCTCAATATTTTCAAGATTTTGGAGGTTTTGAAGGGCAAACCCTACTGCCCTGAGTTATTTGCTTTTAAGTCACAAATGTAAGCGATTTAAAGAGATAAAAAACGGCTGGATGAAGTAAAACAGTGAAAACTTGTACTCGTGATTGGATCGGTAGTTCACAAGAATTTCTAGCCGCTATCACTTACAAACACACTTCT
Source organism: Prosapia bicincta (assembly GCA_036971475.1). Classification (NCBI taxonomy): domain Eukaryota; kingdom Metazoa; phylum Arthropoda; class Insecta; order Hemiptera; family Cercopidae; genus Prosapia; species Prosapia bicincta. Next base: position 44,686,456 of record JBAIZL010000002.1, read on the forward strand.
GAGAGGTGATCACCGTTCGTAGTTAGTTTTGCAGATGTACATGTGTATGTAAGCGATAAGACATGATATGCACAATTGCTGTGTCAAGTTCGCCCTTATCTTGGAACCACTAACCTTACACAAGTCTATCTGATATAACAACATAAACTGTCGACACTCGGACATTCCTTCTTAGGTAAGAGGTACAAGCTATGCATAGAGAAGAATTAGATTAAAACGTGAATTT
>JBAIZL010000002.1:44691681-44701681 GCA_036971475.1 Prosapia bicincta
GGAGATAGATGAAAATATTTGGTAGGCTACTACTAAGTAAATGATATAGGTATTGGAAGTGTTGGGAAATTGCGTTATCGTATGGGTAGGGTAGCTTACTCGCAACTGGTTTGGAAAGAGGTGTCAGAGGTGTGGAAAGAGGTGTGAAAGAGGTGTGGAAAGTGGTGTGAAAGAGGTGTGGAAAGAGGTGTGAAAGAGGTGTGAAAGAGGTGAAAGAGGTGTGAAAGAGGTGAAAGAGGTGTGAAAGAGGTGTGAAAGAGGAGTGAAAGAGGTGTGAAAGAGGTGAAAGAGGTGAAAGAGGTGTGAAAGAGGTGTGAAAGAGGAGTGAAAGAGGTGTGAAAGAGGTGTGGAAAGAGGTGTGAAAGAGGTGAAAGAGGTGTGGAAGAGGTGAAAGAGGTGTGAAAGAGGTGAAAGAGGTGTGGAAAGAGGTGTGAAAGAGGTGCGGAAAGAGGTGTGAAAGAGGTGAAAGAGGTGTGAAAGAGGTGTGAAAGAGGAGTGAAAGAGGTGAAAGAGGTGTGAAAGAGGTGTCTACCGCCTACAACTACTAAAAACGAAATAGAGCAAGAAGAGAATGTGATAACAATAAAGAATATATATATATATATATATATATATATATATATATATATATATATATATATATATATATATATATATATATATATTAAAACAACATAGGTTATTCAAATTCAAGAAATATTTATTAATTTATATTCAAAGTTTTTCTTTGGTAAACGGTACCAACAATTGTAATTTTCATTCCTGATGATGTTGGTACTGTTTACCAAAGAAAAACTTTGAATATAAATTAATAAATATTTCTTGAATTTGAATAACCTATGTTGTTTTAATATATATATATATATATATATATATATATATATATATATATATATATATATATATATATATATATATATAATTTTGTGTACCTTCGAGAAAAAAGAAGTGTATTCCGAGTTAGATAATGTTAAAATCTACCAAAACCAATGAAAAAGCACGACAAGCAATAATCTTGATAGTTTAGGCTGAAAAACAACCTTTAATATAAAAAATTGAATACCTTCAACTTTTCTGACAAAAAAAAAAAAAAAATAAACTGGCATTCGGTTCCGTCTCGACAGAAGTGATAACAAAATAGAGCTAATGGCTTCGCAAACATTTCTAAGAAAATATGAATATATACTTTTTCTCTCAATTTTACATGTTTATTTTAGGCATGTATTTAATAAAGTCTAGAATTGAATTTAGTTAATGGTAAAATAAAGTGAAAACAAAAAACATCAATTAGATGTTTACTGAATACAATTTGTTTAATGAAATTCAATTCAAATCAATTCTTTAAAGAGCATAAGACATAAGACGGGGTTTCTTTAAGCAATTGGATTAAAATACATAGTCTAACTTAATATTATCGTTATATTGGATTATTTGTATTGAGATTTTTAAACATTTAAATAAATTAATATATTTATTAACTGAAAAAACTATTTAATAATCTACGTGTAAAACGGCTGTTCTACAACTTAACCTTCAACATAAAATCAGCTGTTACATGTAATCATATGTTGTAAGGTATATGATGTAAGGTATGCGTTTCAGAAATAGCGTGACGAGAAAGCAATGATTTAATCTCATGTTTTTTTCACCGCGCGTAAAGAAGTCATCACTTCAAAAAAATACCGGACGACTGGAAATAATATTTAATACATTATATTATTAAACGTAACACCAGTCTAATATATAAACTGTAGGTTGGCAAGAAAAATGAAAACTTTCACCAGTCGTAATAAACAATGGTGAACTTTGTTATCGATTTACAACTGTGGCATTTGAAATTATGCCCGTATTTTTCTCGTATACTTGTTTTATCGACGGCTGCAAGGCGAAGTTTCCAATAGCATTTTAGCCGCTTGCGTGTCAGACTTTATTGCCTCGGGTACTGTAATTCAGGACACTGTCTCTAACCTATTTTATATTCCACCAATCGATGTCATCAAGAAACAAATATAATAACTTATTTAGGTTTGTTATTTTGAAACAATGGTTGATGTATTATATTGGAAATTATATGATTTTGTAACTGTGCCACCAGCAAAGTAATCGGTTGTGATTTAAAGTATTAATAGACAACTGGCTTCGTTCTTTTATAAGAATGCCTGAACATACGAGTTGGTAGAAAAATGAGAGTTATTAATAAATAAGCGCGGCCAATGTCCGTAAAAGACTTCAATGTGTGTAGATCCGTTTCGACATGACCAGATATCGGAGAAATAAAACTTGCGAGCGCGACTAAACGGACTCACTATGGCCGAGGATGACGTTCTTAAGGAACATTTAAAGGGATCTCGTCTGATCAATATTTCGTTATAGAATTATAATGCATAAACATGAAAGCTTTGAATTTGCTTTTACAACTCTTTAACCTAATTTCCTGAATAAATATCTCCTTGCACTTGTACTTTAATTTTATGTTCGGCGTTTACATTTGTATTTAGACGAGGGACAAATTTAATTCAATCATGTTAATAACTTGTGTTTAATGTGAAAATTCATAAAATGAGAAATTTACTATCATTTTAATTTAAAAAGAACGTTAAAATAGTCTTATTGATTTCTGTAATGGTTTTTTAAAATCTTGAATTTTTTTGAAAAATACAATTTAATTATGTATTACACGCCTGTATTACAACTGTATTGATTCAAGTCAGAGCGAATTTGTACGGGTAGTGTTTTTGCTTTTTACAAAATTATCAATTTACAAATTATTAACTTAATTTTATAGTATTGTAACTATTTCAGAAAGTGTGGGCTTATGAAACATTTGAAGCTATTACATTTTTACTATAATATTTGCTACTTGCATCAATGTATCAATTGATATCTTACTACTTGGCATTTGTCAAGAATTTGAGGGAAAATTAAACAGTGATACTACCTTACCTTAGAATGTTTAAAGTTGGAATTATTTAGAATATTCTAGGATGAATGTGAGTAAAAGAAATAAAACATGGTCAAAAAAGAAGTTTCAATTTTAACATGTTAGGCTAGTGATATGTATGTTAGGCATGTTCCCTTATTGCATATGCGTTTGTGTGTATGTCTATGAGTGAGTGCGCATGTTTGTGTGTGTGTGTGTGCACGTAGTTTGTTTTTTTTGGGGGTTTCATTGTAAATATCTATATTAAAAAAAAATAGAACACTTCATATTAATTTGAAACCAATCGCCACTTTTAGATCTAAAATAAAATATTTTTTCTGGTAATACAGTTTTGAACTTACAAAAGAAAGATAAAGCAGACAAATGTCTGTAATTGCTTTTGAATTATAAGTCATTAATTTCTTCATACAAGTTTATTTATAATAGTTTTAAGAATTACTAATAAGTTTATGAAATCGTAACAAAACAAAAATGAATAAGAAAATGTATGGTACATTAAATATAATCATAATTCGGGATTTAATGTTGGTCACAGTGGTTCTCTCAAACAGAAGTTTAAGTATTTTTTTTTTTCAGCTAGCGGTGCCAGGTATCGAAAGATTGAACTAAGCTCAGGATACTGCATTTCTATAATAAACGACATACGCTTGATGGGCACGAAAACCTATCGATACTGAAGAATTAAGTCGTTTCGTTACTTGTAAAACTTGTTAACCTGAGAAACAAAAATCATACCAAATAACAATCAGGATTTTTATATACATGTGCGATTAAACAGCTGTGATTGAGTTTTATATTTAGACGTAGGAATTAAATCTGGATTTTGATATATTTTTGTCAACATATATTTTCGATTTGTAACTGAATAGAATGTAATATTATGTGTCTACTATTCTCCCGGCGCGTTCTATTATTTTACCATAAAGCCAGTAGTACTTCAATATAACAAGCTGAGACTCATGAGGAATTTAACAACATTAAAACTTTCCCTGTAAGTTTTGTTTACGTTAAACTTTGCCTGTATTGTTAAAAACATTGTCTAACGATAAGTGTGTCAAGGGAGAGGAAGCGAGGCCAAAAGGCAAATTTATATTAAAACCTGACCTTGTAACTATTTTCGCTTTTCTACACACTCTGAATGTTGTGTTTTACAGTAGGCAATCTTCTAGTTTTATGACCCCACGCCAGACTTACGTTCGACATTTATTAAACAATAACAATAGCCAATTTGCGCTCACTCTATTTACAAGTTCTCAACGGATAGTGCAATATTCATTGTATGGGCAACAACAAAATGTGTTTACAAATATTAATAATATCTTTGACATCATCATGTCTGTTACTGTGTCTCGCTCTTTAATTCCCCTTCATTGCCCTCGTCTTTCTTCTCTTCTCTCTCTGTTTTTTTATTTTATATATCTATCTATATCTGTAAAATTGAAATTTTATCGACTACCATGAAGCAAGTTTCGTTACAACATGGATGCAGTTTTCGGTTAGGTTTAAAAATCAATCTGTTACGTGATATTTAAAATTAGGTAAAAAAACTTTTATTGTTGCCTCTGAGGCTTTGAGTTTTGTTGCCTATGAGGATGACGTCTTTATAATGGAAATGTACAAATGTAAATGAAACATTATTGAGATTAGATCGTGCTAGAATAATTTACTATTCCTAGACGTTTACAAGATTAATAATGATCAGCGATAAGATCAGCGCCTGAACTAGGACCCTGATTATACGCTCCAGATGACGCAAAAAGCCATGCATCTTTCTCAGGCCCCTCCTTCAAGGGTTGCTAAACGAACCCTTGGGTTCAAAGCGTTACCATGGTTACAGACGTGGTAAAAGGACGATGATACAACTTGTCAGATAACAGAAGGAATAAGTTATATTATATGTTACGAACTATTATACATACCTGTGGTGCCGTACTTGAGAAGAAAAGGGCGATCGCCAATCCGAAAGATCGACGATATAAAAGAAATCTTTTAGCTTTTTATGAAAGAAAAACGCTCTAAGTCTATAGTATTGGAGAAATATAAAGGAATCCATAAACTGGCTGACGCAGGCTAATGATAAATTTTACTAAATTCACTCTTTAAAAATTACCACTTTTTAAACAACAAATTTTTAACATTAACAGCAAATTTGAAAAAATCAATTTAAATTTTATATAATACGTTTAATCTATTAATGTTTCAAAACTGTTTATAAAACTGATCTATTACTGAATTCCTACATGAGTAAAACGCCCTAATCCTCAGATGCATTGCTTCTCATTGCTAATTTAAAATATACTCGTAGATGACTATTTTATCAAATAGAAATAAACAGCTTCAGAGTTATGAATGTTATAAGAAAGCTTTTCGAAATTATACTTGAAAGCTGTTAGCCAACTTTATAATTTATAAATTCATCATGTGGTGTTGTGAATTCCTGAATCAGGCCTTATATTCTCATACCTGACTTTCGAATGATTAAATATTTATATGACGTTCTCCATGATCATGTATGTATCTGCCTGGTTAATTCTTATTAAATTTTAGAGTCATAATCTATAAAGCCGTTTTAGTTCCACGAATTACTCTCTCGTAATTTATTATTCATAACAATTCTTTATATTGATATTGTCTTCTGTAAACTTAAAATATTTGTTCATTTTGTTGAAGCTATTTTAATTACTAATACTTACATTACTATAACATGTTCCATTTACTACAAACATCCTATAAATATTTTTTGTAACGGGGAAAATTTGTTTTTCTTGTGTTGAAGGCTGATTATATTGCAAACGCTATAATTATTAAATACATATGAAAAAAAATGTCACGTGTATTTGATCCCTACGAAAATGATTTTTACAGGTACATGTGAGGGAAGAAATATTCACTAAACTCAGCGTTACCGTTTAATGCAAACTTTTAAAAATTCGTATGCTACGTATATAACCCTTCAGTGTTGCACAAAGTTTCCTATTCGTGCTTTATAAATTGATTCAACAACGGCTAGTCTCGTTTGTCGGACGAGTGATCTCATACTGTCTTTCTGCTGGGAACCATTTCTATTCCAAACCGTAACGGAGTAGATCAAGGATATAGGTCTTCGCACAATATGCTGGGCGCATCTTTCAGCCGACCGTAACAATTCATTGTTGCGCATACAAGAGAAGACGTGAGAGAGTCAATTGTTGAACAAGAAGAGTTCGTCCTTCATCAGAACGTAGTAAGGACGAACTGTGGCTTCTTCAGGAAAACTGTATTGGGCAATAAAAAGTTACATCTTGAGGATTATTTTAGGTCACACTTTTTGTCGCAAAGACAGAACTCATAAAAAGGAAAATATATAATTTATATTGATTCAAATGTGAGGAGTTACACACTTTGAATTTCCCGCTGCAACGGGAACGCATTGATAGGAAAATTTATAATTTATATTGATTCAAATGGGAGGAAGTAAAGACTCTGAATTTGTCGCCACAACGAAAACGCAACGACAGGAAAATCTATAACTTATATTGATTAAATGGGAGGAAGTACACACTCTGAATTTCCCGTTGCAACGGGAACGCATTGATAGGAAAATCTATAAGTTATATTGATTCAAATGGGAGGAAGTAAAGACCCTGAATTTACCGCTGTAACGGAAACGAATAGATAGGAAAATCTAAAATTTATATTGATTCAAATGGAATGATGTACACACTCAGAATTTGTCGCCACAATGAAAACGCAACGACAGGAAAATCTATAACTTATATTGATTCAAATGGGAGGAAGTACACACTCTGAATTTGCCGCTGCAACGGAAACGCAACGACAGAAAAATCGATAACTTATATTGATTCAAATGGGAGGAAGTACACACTCTGAATTTGTCGCCACAACGAAAACGCAACGACAGGAAAATCTATAACTTATATTGATTCAAATGGGAGGAAGTACACACTCTGAATTTGTCGCCACAACGAAAACGCAACGACAGGAAAATCTATAACTTATATTGATTCAAATGGGAGGAAGTACACACTCTGAATTTACCGCTGCAACGGAAACGAATAGATAGGAAAATCTAAAATTTATATTGATTCAAATGGAATGATGTACACACTCAGAATTTGTCGCCACAATGAAAACGCAACGACAGGAAAATCTATAACTTATATTGATTCAAATGGGAGGAAGTACACACTCTGAATTTGCCGCTGCAACGGAAACGCAACGACAGAAAAATCGATAACTTATATTGATTCAAATGGGAGGAAGTACACACTCTGAATTTGTCGCCACAACGAAAACGCAACGACAGGAAAATCTATAACTTATATTGATTCAAATGGGAGGAAGTACACACTCTGAATTTGTCGCCACAACGAAAACGCAACGACAGGAAAATCTATAACTTATATTGATTCAAATGGGAGGAAGTACACACTCTGAATTTACCGCTGCAACGGAAACGAATAGATAGGAAAATCTAAAATTTATATTGATTCAAATGGAATGATGTACACACTCAGAATTTGTCGCCACAATGAAAACGCAACGACAGGAAAATCTATAACTTATATTGATTCAAATGGGAGGAAGTACACACTCTGAATTTGCCGCTGCAACGGAAACGCAACGACAGAAAAATCGATAACTTATATTGATTCAAATGGGAGGAAGTACACACTCTGAATTTGTCGCCACAACGAAAACGCAACGACAGGAAAATCTATAACTTATATTGATTCAAATGGGAGGAAGTACACACTCTGAATTTGTCGCCACAACGAAAACGCAACGACAGGAAAATCTATAACTTATATTGATTCAAATGGGAGGAAGTACACACTCTGAATTTGTCGCCACAACGAAAACGCAACGACAGGAAAATCTATAACTTATATTGATTAAATGGGAGGAAGTACACACTCTGAATTTGCCGCTGCAACGGAAACGCAACGACAGAAAAATCGATAACTTATATTGATTCAAATGGGAGGTAGTACACATTAAATTTGTCCCTGAGGAAGGATCGCAGCTACAGGGAAACCTATAATTTGATTTAAGTGGGAGGTAGTACTCAAGCTGCGATGCTGTCTTTGTCTATGTGGGCTGTACCAGCTTAGCTAATTAAAGTGTAATATATATATATATATATATATATATATATATATATATATATATATATATATAGTACATATTTTGTGTGGGTTTGTTTTTTTGAAACGTTTGCGAAATAAAAATATATAGTATATACAGTAGAATCCTGATAATTCGAGATGGGACCAAACTCATACTGTTTACACAGAAATACGTCCCCGTGAATCAGAAAAAAGGAGTTTTAATGAACCCTTAGAATAAAGGCAGTTAAAATGCATTAAATAAGTTTATAGAACTTTATTTGAACATTTCTTGGAAGCCGACTCATTTCCTTAGCATACCGTATGAGTATAAACATTTCTTAGAAGCCCGATTCTTTGCTATAGCATACCGTATGACTAAACATTTTTTGGAAGGCTGATTCATCACTATCTTTCAATATGAAGAAAATAGGCGCAAATAGAAATAGGCTCTAATTTAACCAAAGCTCGAAATATCGGGACACTGATTATCGAGACTTTGCTGTACTATATATTTTTATTTCGTAAACTTTTCAAAAATTCAAACACATAGAATTCACATCTAAAGATTCTTTCTAGAAAGTTTAGAAGTTGATTAATGATTTTACGCATGTTTTAAAAAACAACATATACTTTTAAATAGGATTTCATTTTCATAGTTTTTTTTAACAAAGTGTTCATTAGTAGAAGTTTGGAAAAGGACGTATTGGAGACATGTCGGTATTTTCAGAGTTTCTAAAATGACAGATCTTGCTACTGTGGCGGGAAAAACATCTGTCACACTAGGAGAAATGTTTGCGGTTCCAGATAAAATATTGACACTCATGCCAGAGTAGACTTTGCGATTTACGACTCCCAATAAGCCGTCCTCCCTTAATGGCCGACTTAGCTAGCAAACGGAAACCCCTGTACATTTACCTCTTGTAAAAGCCATCAAATATTCTTGTAATAATGTTTTCGTATTTTCTAAGCTCAAATTCAGTACCATCAGAATTTTAAACGTATAAATAGCTATTTTTATTTATGAGATATACACTTTAATTAATTGGCAGCTTTTAACAAGGCGATATAGTTATTTCGACCGATTGTCGTGAAACAACAAAACAAAAATATGACTTTATAAAACTAAACATAACCATGCAATTAGACCTGTTGTCCAGACTTAATAACTCGAACTTAAATACAGACAAATTCAGTTTTGTCTGCGACTCTTAACATTAGGCGATTTTAAAGGCCGCTGTATGTTTTACCTCGAATATTAATACAACGGCTTTGTAATTGATAAAGTATCCTTTTTGAATAGGTTATGTAGAAACTAGAGTACGATTGCAAAATACAGACATTGCAAATATTATTCATATTATTTAATATACTGAGTGATGAAACAGTAACCTTATAGTAATGAAGTATAGAAAAAATGTTTTATTTTACAAACACTAGAATTGTGTAAATTAATTAAAACACTAATTACTTTAGTTTTTTTTTTAGAATTCACAGGTAACACACTGCTTCGAAGTTAAACTTTAAATTGCATTTAAACAAAATTTTCGAATAAGTCCTTTATTTCTTATATTTGTTGATGAGCTTGTGGAATGATATCAACCATTCCATTGCAATTGTCATAATTAGTTGTAAGGGTTGTAATCACAAAGGTTCTTTGAAAAACATCGACATAAAATACTGAAAAAAAAATCGATTTTCGTAATTCAGGAGATTCTAATGTGAACCACTACTCTTCAGGCCACCTGTATGAAGTTCCTGATCTGTCACGCACGATTGTTACATAGCGAGCAACTCAATCATTGTTGCATAATAATGAAAGTAAAAATCTTCATTATCCGTGATTTTGAATCTATGGTGTATCATTGATCAGCTTGCTCATGTATGCGTGTCGGTTCATAGTGTGATTGAAAGTAACAGGTCCAATGTTATCTGTAAGAAATCCGACAAG
>JBAIZL010000002.1:44706681-44709181 GCA_036971475.1 Prosapia bicincta
GAGTTAACGATGAAATATAGGTATCCGGTTACATTCTCCCGGCAATATTAATTTTTTATGTTGGCAAACCTGCTGGGTTACGATGTAGGAGATAACTTTAAAAGAGATTACTTTCGTTATACTTTTCACAATTTAATCTTCCAGATTTATTCAACTGTTTTAAGATACAGTCTATTTCAAATGCATAAAATCTTATCTGTGAACTTATCGATGAACTAAAATAGTGCTTTTGTCTTTTTATAGAATTAAAATTAATAATTTTTGTAGTTAATTCAAAGCATTTAAAGATTATAAATTAAATCTGCGTTGGATGTTTTGAATTATGACCTCCCGTACCTGTATTTCTTGTCCCTACTATTATTCTACTTACGGTATATTCACAATCCCTTCCTATCCTTTGTAAGCTGTAACAGTCATATTAACTGATCTCCTTGATACCACAACAAAATCCTAACCTTTCTTACGCTCCTTGTTACAAGTCATGCCCGATGTCTACTTGCTATGTTACAATCCTGACCTACGTAACCCTCAGACGCAATCCTGTATTGGCTGATTGCCTTTAGCAAAAGAAACAATCCCAACCTTTCTTAAGCTCCTTGTTACAAGTCATGCCCGATGTCTACTTGCTGCGTGTCACGCCATAGTAGTCGCTATATTATCTACCAGGCTTTTATGTCCCGACTTAATCCTAGCTCAGAGCACAATCCTGACCTTCGTAACTCTCAGATCGCAATCCTGTATTGGCTGATTGCCTTTAGCAAAAGAAAAAATCCCAACCTTTCTTTCGCTCCTTGTTACAAGTCATGCCCGATGTCTACTTGCTATGTGTCACGCCATAGTAGCCCCTATATTCTCTACCAGGCTTTTATGTCCCGACTTAATCCTAGCTCAGATCACAATCCTGACCTTCGTAACTCTCAGACAGTTTTAAAGATGAAAATTTTCAATTTTATTTACCTCTATGAAAAGTTTTTTTCAAATTTTAATTTTTGAAACGGTTTTCTATTCCTGAATAAACTTTGAATAAAATCGTAGCCAAATAAGAAAGGTTACTTTTAATGACATTACTCAAGTATAATATGTTGAATATGAATTCGATTTGCACTAAAAGATTTATTTATTTTAGACCAGTAAAAAAACAGCAGAAGTTTCTTTAAAATTATGCATTTACTGGCTTAAAGATGTGAGTTGTAAATCTGACGTCAGCTGGAAAATAATGTATGTCGTTCGTAAACTTACTACAAACCGTATATTATGATTAAAATATTGATGTTCCTTTTGGATTCATATTTTCGCTACAAAGGACAAATATTTAATGCCTTATTAATTGTTATCAATTAATACTTGATTATATTATTTTCAAGATTTTTTTGGTAACTCTCCTCGTGGTTACATTCGAAAATTTTATTCGACCCTGGATAAAACAAGCTGGGAAAATTTTCATAAAAACTCTGCGCCACAGGACATGGATTATATGGCTTCCATTGATGGTAATGTCAACATGTACAGCATATGCTGCAAACAATTCTATTCTCAAAACGAAACGCTAGCATATCTAAGATTCTTGCTCTATAACATGATGCAATAATGAATTGACATTGAAACTCCAAATTTATTTCTACAAATGGGAAAATCAGGGAATATAAACTTTTTCATTCTCAGACATGACGAATTGTTTGGTAGTTTGGACGAAACCCAAGTTAACAGAACATTGGTAATATACGGAGTTCAAACCCTTAGCTACTGTTTGGAAAAACTGCAAATTATTTCCCTACATTGTTAGTAATCTGGGCTCAATGGAAGTCTGGTATCAGACAGTATCGATATTTATAAAGCTCTGGGCTCATATTGTTCAGTTTTACTGTAATCTCATGGTTTTATTAAAAAAAAAAAAAAAAAAAAAAAAAAAAAAAAATCATATTTTGCTTTTAAAAATAGAAATGTCTGTACAATACTCACACATAAAAATTATTTTCACTTATATGGTGCAAAGTTCATCTTTGATTTAATGTCTCTATTAACGTACTTTACCATATTGCAACTATTAGTCAATAATGTTTTAGATATTTGTTAAAAGTTATCAACTTTTTCTTTTTCAATTAAAAGTTTCAAAGAATATTTCTAAAAACAAAACTGAATTTAATTGATGTTCGAATACTAGTTGTACTATACTAGTTTAGCGCAGTTTCTACCCCGAACTCGAGTCACGCACGAGTCTAGCTTTTCATCTGATTCTTACAAGTTTAAAATTAGTAATAATACTAAAGAATATTAAAACTACTGAGACACATTAATAGCAATGGTTTAATATATTTATTACAATTAAAACTATTTATACATATGGGTTGTATATATTTGAATATTTGAAAAATTGCCTATTTATGGAACTTTTCGTTTTCTGTGCAAACAACCTGAAGACGTCGGCTTCATTGATTTAGTTGCTCAATGCTAAACGATGCTTTCACATTGTTCAATCAAAGAGGTGGTCAACATGTTAATG
>JBAIZL010000002.1:44714181-44724181 GCA_036971475.1 Prosapia bicincta
ATACTGGAATGCATTTTATTGGTATTACAATAGTGTGCAGGCGCGGTGATATCTAGGTAGTGCATTTCTTTTGTATGTTTGCTTTGTTTTGATTCACGCTGGCTCTTGAGCTACTGTCTGCAGTAAAATAATTTGGCAAAAATTCAAAAAATTTTAACGATCCGATTGTATCACAATATATCTTTGTGAAAAATAATTTTCAAATTTAAATTATTTTTAAAAAAATATAGAAACAAGCTAACAGTTCAAGATGGCTTACGTATATATTTGTCTGCTTGTCATTAAGGTACTGTACTAAATAAAAGAAACAAGATTGTTTCTTTGCATTAGGGTTTTTACTTGCCAATTGTAAATTTCTGTTATGAACATGTGACAAAAGAATAGTATTAAACTGCCATAGTCGGAATAATAATTAGCTTTTTTCTATTTTATATACTTTGTAATCTTGTTGGGTATTTCTGATGTAATCTAGCTTAAAACTTGAAATAGTACTAAAGTACGTTTTTCACTTGCGTGCGTGCGTGTGTTTGTGTGTGTGTGTGTGTGTGTGTGCGCGCGCGTGTGTGTGTGTGTGTGTGTGTGTGTGTGTGTGTGTGTGTGTTTTAATTGTGACCCTCGGACAACCCTAGTTCTTGTCCAAATGAAAACATCCTATGTTTATTATAACAAAAATGTATATATAAGAGTAAACTTGAGTATTGTAACATCGACCCCTCCTCTAGCGAAGGAAAATTATATGTTCATATAAATAAATAAATAGATAAATAAATAAATAAATAAATAAATATATATATATATATATATATATATATATATATATATATATATATATACAGTAGACTCGCTCTTCTACTGTTGTTGGGTTCACCTCGTCAATGCTGGATGAGATTCTAGCGAAACGTCGGAACTGCGAATTTATGGACTGCAGAATGAACGGATGTACTCCAGATAGTAACATTTCATCATATTTTTCCATCCGTGAAGGAATTCGTATCAGCATATATATATAAATATATATATATAAATATATATATATATATATATATATATATATATATATATATATATATATATATATGGTTTATTAATATTTTCATAAGCAAGAATATATAATTTGTTATTTTTGTCAAAGTACTTTTATTGTGTTAAACATCCTTTTGTATATTTATTTATTAATTAAACAAACACAAAAAGGGTTAAAAAGGAATATCATTGAAAAATTAGAAATATAGAAAAATACAATTTAAAATACACTTATTGAAGAACAAATACAAAAAGAAATCAAAACATAACACTATTTTTAGTATATTTGATGATATGTTAAAAATAAAATAAGTAGGAAGTAATGACAGTTGTGTAAACAAGCAGATAAGATAAGCATTGGCTGACCCTTGGGACATAGTGCAATTATATGAACAGTCAAAATGTAGTCATGGAACTATGTGGTACTTATAAGTTTGAGAAATGTTGGTACTGCATATCAGCGAAAAGCTTCACGTATTTAACATAATAAATGTGTATTAGGAAAAATAAAAATTTATATATTCTTGTTTATGAAAATATTATTCATACATATATATTTAAGAAGGAAAACAAATTTCATCAAGGTATTACTATATATATACTATGTATATATAATTTTTTTATTTATAAAAATGTAGTTACAAAGTTTCGCCAGAATATCATCTAGTATTGACGAAGTGAACTGAACAAATACACACAATCAACTTTCTCTCTATTAATTTCAATGATTCATTTAAGATAAATTTCAGGTTAAGTTAGATTATACAAGGTAGCCACTTTCACCCCTAGTATCGATGAATCATCTGTGATGAATTTCAGATCACGTAAAGTATTGAAACCACCTCCACGCCTAGTCTCAGAGAATCCACTTAGTCTTAATGAGGATAAAGTTGGCTGTAGCCTAACTGAATCCACTTTCACTTGTAGTTTCAATCATTAAGTTAAGTTGAAGTTTGGGTTAGGTTAGGTTACACAATGTAGCCACTTTCACGCCTAGTCCCGATGAATTTAAGATCACGTAAAGTATTGAAACCACCTCCACGCCTAGTCTCAGAATATCCACTTAGTCTTAATGAAGATAAAGTTGGCTGTAGTCTAACTGAATCCACTTTCACTTTTAGTTTCAATCATTAAGCTAAATTGAAGTTTGGGTTAGGTTAGGTTACACAATGTAGCCACTTTCAATCCTAGTCCCGATGAATTTAAGGTCACGTAAAGTATTGAAACCACCTCCACGCCTAGTCTCAGAGAATCCACTTAGCCTCAATGAAGATAAAGTTGGTTGTAGTCTAACTGAATCCACTTTCACTTGTAGTTTCAATCATTAAGTTAAGTTGAAGTTTGGGTTAGGTTAGGTTACACAATGTAGCCACTTTCACGCCTAGTCCCGATGAATTTAAGGTCACGTAAAGTATTGAAACCACCTCCACGCTGAGTATCAGAGAATCCACTTAGTCTCAATGAAGATAAAGTTGGCTGTAGTCTAACTGAATCCGCTTTCACTTTAGTTTCAATGATTAAGTTAAGTTGCAGTTTGGGTTAGGTTAGGTTACACAATGTAGCCACTTTCACGCCTAGTTCCGATGAATTTAAGGTCACGTAAAGTATTGAAACCACCTCCACGCCTAGTCTCAGAGAATCCACTTAGCCTCAATGAAGATAAAGTTGGTTGTAGTCTAACTGAATCCACTTTCACTTGTAGTTTCAATCATTAAGTTAAGTTGAAGTTTGGGTTAGGTTAGGTTACACAATGTAGCCACTTTCACGCCTAGTCCCGATGAATTTAAGGTCACGTAAAGTATTGAAACCACCTCCACGCTGAGTATCAGAGAATCCACTTAGTCTCAATGAAGATAAAGTTGGCTGTAGTCTAACTGAATCCGCTTTCACTTTAGTTTCAATGATTAAGTTAAGTTGCAGTTTGGGTTAGGTTAGGTTACACAATGTAGCCACTTTCACGCCTAGTCCCGATGAATTTAAGGTCACGTAAAGTATTGAAACCACCTCCACGCTGAGTCTCAGAGAATCCACTTAGTCTCAATGAAGATAAAGTTGGCTGTAGTCTAACTGAATCCACTTTCACTTTAGTTTCAATCATTAAGCTAAGATGAAGTTCGGGTTAGGTTAGGTTACGCAATGTAACCACTTTCACGCCTAGTCTAGATGATTCAGGCAAGATGAAGTTTCGCTCGATATCCAACAAGGCCATACTTTGCGTGTCTCCTCGGAGTTGCTTTATCTGATTCATGACCGTGTATTACACTATTAGCCGGCCTACACTTTATTGCTTCAAATTGGCAGTTGTCTTTCTCCAATGATACAAGTAACTCCAGAAAGAAGTGGTCTTCATAATATTATTAATTTCAACTTTTATGAAAGTTGTTTGAAGTAAACACTTTGCTTTACTAATTAATTGATCCAAACCGTTCCTCGAATTAATTAAACGTAAATGTAACTCTTTTGTTATATTAAAAAATAAATTTTTAATAGTATAAGATGATGTGAACAATCACAAAAAATTTGTTTGTTGAATAAAAATGCGATTGTTTCGCGAGTCAAATATCATCATTTATTAAACATTTTGTAATGTTTCGATAACTATATGGTTATATTAATTCAGGCCTCTTTAAATATATATATGTCGACGTACCAATTATTTAAAATTACAATTTCTTAATAAAGTAACAACACAAACACAGACATGACTTATTTAACAGTAGCAAAGCATTGTAAAAATTTTAATAAATAATACTTGACTTACGAAACAACCACGTTTCTAATCAACAAAAAAATTAATAGCTTAATGTTTGCAGATTTTGGCATACCTCTTAAGTTACGTATTGAGTAGGGGTTATTTATTTTATTACTTCCCATGACATAAACAGTTTTATGTATATTTATACTCGTTAATGATGTGAGACATATATTCTAATTACTTTTAAATTGTAACGATTTTAAATATTATTTCTAATACTTGATTTTTCAAAAATTTCTAAGTAAACTGTTCTTCAGTTGATCGAGTATTTCAAGCGTTTTCTTGACTTCCTATACATTTTTTTTTACCTTGATGTCTATCTTTCTTAAACATTGACTAAATTTAATTTTTAGGCACTTCCACAGCATTCAACGACAATGTTCTCTTTTAAATTGTTAGATCATTTCCAAAGAAAAAGGTTATTCCGGAGTTAAGTTAGCAACACAAGAGCGCAAAAGTTATTCCGGAGTTAAGCTAGCAACTTGAGAGCGCAAAGGTTATTCCGGAGCTAAGCTAGCAACATAAGAGCGTAAAGGTTACTCCGGAGTTAAGCTAACAACACAAGAGCGCAAAGGTTATTCCGGAGTTAAGCTAGCAACACAAGAGCGCAAAGGTTATTCCGTAGTTAAGCTAGCAACATAAGAGCGTAAAGGTTACTCCGGAGTTAAGCTAACAACACAAGAGCGCAAAGGTTATTCCGGAGTTAAGCTAGCAACACAAGAGCGCAAAGGTGTTCCCGGAGTTAAGCTAGCAACATAAGAGCGACAACCTCTCGTTATCACGTGACAAGAGTGCCCGAATCGCTCTGCTCATTCAACGTAAATTTAAATACGTTCCGAGAACATCTTGGACTGGCACTTTAGGAACATGACTTACTGCATCAGCGCGCGTTGCTACAAGCAGCATTATTTCCCACTTGCCAGCAACAACAACAATCGATAAACAATTATAAACTACCGTTTTAGCCGAACGGTCTTTACATTATTCGCGTTTCTTTTTGTAGATACAATCAATCAATAATTATTCAACTCACTGTCCAATCGGGCCGTTTTTATTCCTTGTCATAAAGGTAAAAAGACTTAAAGAAATAATAAATAGAGTTGCTAGGGTGTGATAACTCTTGCTTAACTCTTTCTCTCTATTGGGTTTAACAAAATGAATCGATGGCATTTCCCCCGCGAGAAAAATTGCTGAACATCAGTGGATAACATCGCTTCGTAAACTTTCTTGATCCTTCAGCTTCTGATAACCTAAATGTGATTTATAATTTATAAAATATAGTTTATGAATAATATCAAATACAGATAGCCTAAACTACAAACATTTCAATTTACTTTGTAACTTAGCGTTATCGGTATGAGATCGTTACACGGATATTTCTCTTACGTATGTGATCGCAATAAATACGTGATCTTTATTCGTATATGTACCTTATTCTTATTTGATCGTTATGGCTATGTGATCATATTAGTACGTAATAGTTTAAGTACTTGATCGATATGCTTATGTGATCATAATAGTACGTAATCGTTTACGTATTTGATTGTAATGCTTATGTGATCTTAATAGTACGTAATAGTTTACGTATTTGATTGTTATGCTTATGTGATCTTAATAGTACGTAATAGTTTACGTATTTGATTGTTATGCTTATGTGATCTTAATAGTACGTAATAGTTTACGTATTTGATCGTTATGCTTGTGATCATAATAGTACGTAATAGTTTACGTATATGATTATTATGCTTATGTGATCATAATAGTACGTAATAGTTTACGTATTTGATTGTTATGCTCATGTGATCATAATAGTACGTAATAGTTTACGTATTTGAATGTTATGCTCATGTGATCATAATAGTACGTAATCGTTTACGTATTTGATTGTTGTGCTCATGCGATCATAATAGTACGTAATCGTTTACGTATTTGATTGTTATGCTCATGTGAACATAATAGTACGTAATCGTTTACGTATTTGATCGTTATGCTTATGTGATCATAACAGTATGTAATAGATTACGTATTTGATTGTTATGCTTATGTGATCATAATAGTACGTAATCGTTTACGTATTTGATCGTTGTGCTTGTGATCATAATAGTACGTAATAGTTTACGTATATGATTGTTATGCTTATGTGATCATAATAGTACGTAATAGTACGTAATCGTTTACGTATTTGATCGTTATGCTTGTGATCATAATAGTACGTAATAGTTTACGCATATGATTGTTATGCTTATGTGATCATAATAGTACGTAATAGTACGTAATCGTTTACGTATTTGATCGTTATGCTTGTGATCATAATAGTACGTAATAGTTTACGTATATGATTGTTATGCTTATGTGATCATAATAGTACGTAATAGTTTACGTATTTGATTGTTATGCTCATGTGATCTTAATAGTACGTAATAGTTTACGTATTTGATCGTTATGCTTGTGATCATAATAGTACGTAATAGTTTACGTATATGATTATTATGCTTATGTGATCTTAATAGTACGTAATAGTTTACGTATTTGATCGTTATGCTTGTGATCATAATAGTACGTAATAGTTTACGTATATGATTGTTATGCTTATGTGATCATAATAGTACGTAATAGTACGTAATCGTTTACGTATTTGATCGTTATGCTTGTGATCATAATAGTACGTAATAGTTTACGCATATGATTGTTATGCTTATGTGATCATAATAGTACGTAATAGTACGTAATCGTTTACGTATTTGATCGTTATGCTTGTGATCATAATAGTACGTAATAGTTTACGCATATGATTGTTATGCTTATGTGATCATAATAGTACGTAATAGTACGTAATCGTTTACGTATTTGATCGTTATGCTTGTGATCATAATAGTACGTAATAGTTTACGCATATGATTGTTATGCTTATGTGATCATAATAGTACGTAATCGTTTACGTATTTGATCGTTATGCTTGTGATCATAATAGTACGTAATAGTTTACGTATATGATTATTATGCTTATGTGATCTTAATAGTACGTAATAGTTTACGTATTTGATCGTTATGCTTGTGATCATAATAGTACGTAATAGTTTACGTATATGATTGTTATGCTTATGTGATCATAATAGTACGTAATAGTGCGTAATCGTTTACGTATTTGATCGTTATGCTTGTGATCATAATAGTACGTAATAGTTTACGCATATGATTGTTATGCTTATGTGATCATAATAGTACGTAATAGTACGTAATCGTTTACGTATTTGATCGTTATGCTTGTGATCATAATAGTACGTAATAGTTTACGTATATGATTGTTATGCTTATGTGATCATAATAGTACGTAATAGTTTACGTATTTGATTGTTATGCTCATGTGATCTTAATAGTACGTAATAGTTTACGTATTTGATCGTTATGCTTGTGATCATAATAGTACGTAATAGTTTACGTATTTGATTGTTATGCTTATGTGATCTTAATAGTACGTAATAGTTTACGTATTTGATCGTTATGCTTGTGATCATAATAGTACGTAATAGTTTACGTATATGATTATTATGCTTATGTGATCATAATAGTACGTAATAGTTTACGTATTTGATTGTTATGCTCATGTGATCATAATAGTACGTAATAGTTTACGTATTTGAATGTTATGCTCATGTGATCATAATAGTACGTAATCGTTTACGTATTTGATTGTTGTGCTCATGCGATCATAATAGTACGTAATCGTTTACGTATTTGATTGTTATGCTCATGTGAACATAATAGTACGTAATCGTTTACGTATTTGATCGTTATGCTTATGTGATCATAACAGTATGTAATAGATTACGTATTTGATTGTTATGCTTATGTGATCATAATAGTACGTAATCGTTTACGTATTTGATCGTTGTGCTTGTGATCATAATAGTACGTAATAGTTTACGTATATGATTGTTATGCTTATGTGATCATAATAGTACGTAATAGTACGTAATCGTTTACGTATTTGATCGTTATGCTTGTGATCATAATAGTACGTAATAGTTTACGCATATGATTGTTATGCTTATGTGATCATAATAGTACGTAATAGTACGTAATCGTTTACGTATTTGATCGTTATGCTTGTGATCATAATAGTACGTAATAGTTTACGTATATGATTGTTATGCTTATGTGATCATAATAGTACGTAATAGTACGTAATCGTTTACGTATTTGATCGTTATGCTTGTGATCATAATAGTACGTAATAGTTTACGCATATGATTGTTATGCTTATGTGATCATAATAGTACGTAATAGTGTACGTATTTGATCGTTATGCTTATGTGATCATAATAGTACGTAATAGTTTACGCATATGATTGTTATGCTTATGTGATCATAATAGTACGTAATAGTGTACGTATTTGATCGTTATGCTTATATGATCATAATAGTACGTAATCATTATACATACCTAATCTTTTACGTATGCGAACTCTAAACACTTTCTTCTCGGTTAGGTCTCCGAACCGAAAGGACGTCGCAAGATGGGGCATATCAAAAACTAATTTTATTTTTACCATTTTTAATTTATTTTAAATCAAATATGTTAAGAAGTGTGTAAAAGTTTTTTTACTGACTTATTTAAATTGCCAAAAGTTTTGTTTAGTAGAATAAAAAGCAATGAATATAAAAACAGCAATGTCCGGGACATGTTCTTTCATCAATCAATAAGGCACTGACGGACATGGCTATGAAATAAATCACAATGTCCGCCGTTCCCGTTCATCGCACCTCATTATTTTACAATGTTCCTCTTTGCCACATACTGAGGTATACTGAGTATATTAGTTTATTTGATTGAATCGTGACGTTCCATGATATACGATTAATCAAACTACTTAATTATTTAGACATTTTTAAAGTTTTGGTATACAAAGTACATCATATTTTACATTTAGTATATTGGACCCTATTTAACTTCTTTCTCAATTATATATGAGGTATTACTCGAAAGTTTCGTCCATCCGTGTAAACAATTTCAAGACGTAGGCATCACAGGGGAAGGTTCCAATCTTCCCATATAACGGTAGCCTACTTTATTTTGCAGTTTGGATGGAATGCATCGGGACTTGTAGTATGAAAGTGCCGTTTTTTCGGTGAGAATATATTCCCCTTTCGTGATACCTAGGTCTTGAAAATGTAGGGACGAAAACTTTCAAGAAAAGGAAATTCCACAATTATTAATAATATTAAATATTATAAAACCTGGAATACCTTATCGATAATTGTATTAGTATATTAGGTATATAAATTAAAGGCAATTTTATTAATATTTAACAATAAGTATTGTGATTTTACCACCGTAATAAACCGTGATAAATTTATGTCGGGCTTTTTAACAAACATATTATGTCGTTTAAAGAGAAATAATCGCTAAGACGCTGCATGTAATTCGCAGGTGTCTAGAACACAGCCCCTAACCAGTTCCAATCCTCCTGAGGGAAAATAATTTATTTAGACAGGTAATTAAGTTCTTTCCATTTAAAAAACGACAAGAAAGACAAACATTATTCAACTACTCTGTTATTTTTCCTGAAAAGATTTCATTAAAATGCCACTTGTCTTTATTAACTAAAAATATTGCTTTTACCGTAAAATAAACTGTCCGTTATGGCCAGTAACATTGAGAGGATGCTTCATCTCCTCTCTACATAAAGGAATTTAGCTACAAATACGTTCCTTTCAATTCCTCCTAAAAGCTTGCACTTTCCGTTAATTAAATACGTTTTTATTCATCAATCATGTTCAAATACATTTTTTTTTTAACCTGTAGTTAATGACAATTGATGTTAATGCAGTTTTTTCAAACATTCATTCATTACTCAAGTTTATAAAACTTGGTATCATGGTTAGATTTGAACTAAGTAATCAATGTTGAAATCTAGCACTTTGGCATTGAGTCAACTTCCCGTCGCTAAAAATCAATTGTTTAAGGATGTATATGAAATTATAAGAGAAATGTTCCTTGGAATAATGAAGCGATATAAGAGATGGATGGAATGAGAAATTATAGATCACCATCAGTTTCATAAATTAGAAACGAAAAAAAACGAATAAATAGTAACAAAAATAATATTCCAACAACATAAACTGTATATAGAGGAAAATGGAAATTGCAGAAAATCGATTTCTATTTTGCCACTTAATATTGTGATTCTGTTATATGTATATACATATTTATATTATTTG